>VZRL01004623.1:1615196-1659009 GCA_013397895.1 Origma solitaria
ATGTGAATCTCATGTCAGTACCTGAGACAGACTGCTCCAAACTTGTAAAACTGCTTTGCCTACTAAATAACTGCAAGAACTCACGTCAGCATTTTACCTTCTAGTCAAAATTAAGTCTATGGTAATTCAGAACACAGACCAAGTCTTTGGCTTAGAATAGAATGGATTCAGACTTACTGTACCACCTTCCTGGTGATAAAATATTGGGATCTTAATTCAACTTTTTTCTGTTAGCTTTCTCTTCCCCATATTAATTTTGTTAGCATACAGGTTTTATTATCTCCTTGAAGATCAACACAGAATTTCTGCTACAAAAAACAAACACGTATTAAAAGCCAGAACAAGCCTTTACATGTGTGCTTTCTTAACAAGTTGTGAAGATCTCAAAACGAGTATTAAGAAAAAGGCCAGAATGTGCATTCTAATGCAAACAGGTTAAAATAACCTTTACATAATAATGAAAAACCTCTGCTGAAATTGTCTGTAGAATCTTGAAATTAAAATCAGAAGTGTTTCCATACTCACAGTCATTAAGACACACAACACTTACTAGTGAGATTAAGTTTAACCAACCACTTTAACAGTTAACTAATAATACATTAAAAGAGACAAAGTTAAAATATGCATCTCAAAATGCCAGCGCTGCCTTTCAGGGTCCCAGTTTATCTATACAAGGAGCTAATACTGTCACCTTCTTCCACAAATACCAAAATCCCATAAATACTAACAAAACTTGTCTCACCATTCCTCATTAACAGTTCTCCCACCTAACTGATTCTAAACTACTGTGTTTATTTTAGCCCCTATCTGTAAATAAATGGTCAATTTAAGATTATGATCAAGAAAAGATCATGAAAAAGTGCTTTTATTTCAAAAGCTTCAAATGAAAGTATAATTACAAGCAATATATGCTGAATTAAGTCAGAAACATCTCAAGCCATCAGTAAAGTACATTTTGTCAGCTAGGGCTGCTAAGAACTACAGAAATATTGCATATTGTACTATAATTGAGCACCTATTCATTCCCTTTAGAATAAGTTGCCAGCTGAGACATGGACAAAAAGACAAAGGTGTTCAAACAAATTGAGCTTTTGGACATCTTATTACAATTGTTCAAACCCAGGAAAAACTTCAACATTAACATCACCCTGACCTAGAGAGGTGAATAGTTTTATTACTGGTATAAAAATTACCTTTCTCAACCCTGTCATGATCTTAAGCAAAGTAGGATGCTGTCTATCATATGTGGTATCACACTTCCATCTCCTTCAGAAGGTTAAATAAATTCCACAGCTACTAGCAAGTCATGTTCTCCCAGAGGAAGATCAGGCTGCCCAGGAGTCAGAACAGCACTACAGGCAGGGCTCCCAACAACAGAGGCAATTCAGCTGCTCCAATGATGCCAACAGCCCTCACAAACACATCACTCTGACTGGATGACCTCAGCTAGGCTAGAACTGTGAAACCCACAGATGTCACTCACCTGTCTAAATCAAGTGTTGTTTACTACAGTAAAGCAGCTACAATGATCTGCTGCAACACACTGACTTTGGTGGCAGAAAGAGAGTCCCAAAAAGTCCACTGCCCTAAGTAACACATGCTGGAAAGCCACATAGCTGCAATAGCCTCTTGAATCGTACACTGGCTGTCATCTTCCCAACTTTAAACTGCTTGGCAAAGGAACAAGAAAAATCCAACAGGAAATAATGAGGAAAATTTGTCTTCATTCTCAAGTCCATCAGAGCAATCAATGAAGCTTCAAGCACAGCAAAGACAGAAATATCACCTGATGACCCTGAAGTCCTGCACCCAAAGGCAGCCTTTTCAATATTTGCAGCACAGTGCACTGCTGCCAGTCACGCCTCAAAAACCAGACATACCACAGAACAAGTCGCAGAAAATAACCAATGCATCGCTCACTAGAGTTTCCCCTGAATAATTCAGATTCTACCATTGCCATATTGTGCTTTGCCTGCTGATGGATGGTCACAGTGGCAAGCAACAAATTTCACTCCTGGTACAAATAAGTTTGACATAGAAAAAAAAGTATGAGCTCTACAGTCAGGGCAAGTAGGAAATCGTGCTGCTGCCCAGGCTGACAGATGAAATCATGTGTCTTGCCATCTTGGAATGGAGAACACCACCTTACTTCCATGAAAGACAGCTGCTTCCTGGGGTGGCAACTGAGCTGGGCAACAGAAGACAGGATGAAAACAGTCTAAAAATGCCTGCAATGGAACAGCTGGTACCCAGCAGCAGGGCAGGCATGATAGGGACTTGCTGAAAATGACACTGGATATTGTGCTGCCAGATTCACACAACCATAAAAGTCACAACTGTGTTATCTTCACCACTGACTAGTCACAGAGTCCACTGATTCAAACAGGACCTTGAATAAACTCCATTATTCTGGCAGGTGACTGTAGCTCAACTACTCCATGCATAGATCACCATTCTTAACAGTATCCCCAGCCTTGCCTTTCTAAGTCCAGAAAACTTTAAAGAAGTAAATCCTTACAGAATGTGCAGTTCCCTGTTATACAACAGGCAGCATATACAACATTGACAATATAGATAACACCATTTAGAATGCTATTAAAATTATGTGGGAGACAACAACACCTTCCTTCACAGGGAATCAATTATACATTCCTTAACTACAATTCCTCCACATATATTAAATTTCACGTTATTTGCTACATGCACAGGAATGGAAGTTACAAGCAGGGGATGCAAATAGTGACTAGGTGACATAGGCACTGAACTGAGGTAGAATGTGAGCTCATTCTACTCTAGGAAAATCAGATCTCCTAAGAAGATGGCATTACGGGCCACTGAGATTTGCGCGGTTGGTTGGAGCATGGTACTAATAAAGCTAAGGTTGTGGGCTCGATCCCCATATGGGCCATTCACCTAAGAGTTGGACCTGATGATCCTTGTGGGTTCCTTTCAACTCAGAATATCTTGTGATAATCCCTTGTTGATGGCAAGCTCCATAAGAGTCGATTTTGACCACAACCCCTGGAGGACCAAGCATCACCTTATGTCCCTTTGAGATGACCAAAGGCACACATTTCACTTGGCCAGAAAACATTAGTACACATGGCGGAACTTAGAAAGTCCACTCAAACTGCACCGTTCTTCCAGCAACTTTAGCAATCTTCACCCCTGGTTAACTGATGACAACTGGTGTCTTGCAAAAATACATCAACAAAGCTCTAGCAAACCAAACACTGCCTACAGCAGAATGGCTAAGGACTCCTTACCCACATTTTCTAGCACTTGCTAGTACCTCACATTACTTCTTAAAAATCAAATTTAATTCCAAAGGCTGATCATCCATCAGGTGCACTGTAATTATCTATATTACAAAGTCACCCTCCTACTCTGTTTATGGTTTGCACTGCATCTTCCCAGCTCAAACTTCACCTCCTGAGATCATCTACACCACAGCATCTTAACTGCAGCTCTCTGAAGCTGCACACATCACGCAAACAGCAGGACTAGAGGTAGTGATCTCCTCCAGTGGTATTACTTTCTGGAAAAGGAAAGAATTCTCAGACAGGAGCTACAAAATTCCTCATCTCTCTACAAGCGGTCTTTTTCAACATCATAGCAGTCTAAACACTGTAGATAAGAGATGCTGAAAGCATTTATATAAAGCCTTTCCTTCTAAGTACAAGCATAAATACACTGCTTTGCCAGCACTGACACTTGAGAAGTTAGATTCCTATATTACAGAACTTCCATAAAATAGGAGCAGAAAAAGCCAAGTAGCTATTGCATACATTTCTCTGACCAATTCAGTCTCATCACAGTAAAATTATGCAAGTGTCTACAGGTATTTGAATCACATGCCTCAAAAAGTACTGTTAAAACCACAAACCACTTTTTCTCAAATTTCACACTAACCACATTTAAGAGTAACGCCAAATTGATATTTTGCAGCGGTCAGGGAAAGTTGATGAACACACAAGTATCACCCAAAAAGATCAATCATCAATGTAGTAACATGTTCTTCAGTTATTTGCACTCAATATTTTACATAAATAACGCTTCTTCAATGAAATCTATCCATTTGCAAAAGTAATAGCAACTATTTTCAATGGCAGCCTACTTTAGTCACTCCTTTTTAATTAAGGATAAAGTATTTTAACAAGTTCAGAGTTCTTATAGTGCTCCCTCACTGTCTATGAAAAAACACTTTACAAAGGAAGGGGCCACATTTGCAAAAGTCAGGTTCTCCTTTTCCAACTGTCTCTGTTGTGAAATACACCCACTGGAAGTTGACCACCAGCACTGTTTACACAGGGATTATAGAAAAACATTTTTATATAGTACACAGTGTCTGACTACACAAACAGACTGAACTTCCTCAGCCCTTCCGAATGTTGAGTCTGAACGATGACACCACCATTAAGTGACAACAGTTTCCAGTACACTCATATTCACATTGCCTGTTGGAAGTTCCTTATCACCAGAAAGGGTTGCAGTCCATGCATCATGTCTGACAGCTACAGTGGGTTTTTCCATGGTCAGTCATGGTTTTCTTTCCTGCTCTTAGTCCTTCTGTTTTCAAGCTTAACTCAAGGCTGAGCCCTGTCTTGATCCATCAACTTGCCCTTAGAAGCTTCTCAAGATTAAATGTTACAGTCATTCTGACTGGAAGCAGACTTACTAATGTTACAATATGAAACCCTCTTAACCCAGAAACTACAGCAGAAAGAACAGGATGAAATTCAGCATGGCTTGGATTCTGAACCCCAAAGCTGACAAGCAATCACAACGGCATAAATTTTTATTTCCAATATTTTAAAATATCCCGTTAGTAACCTACACAGGCCTTTTTTATTCCTCATGTAACTTCTCTTTCCCTAAATTATTACAAAAAAGAAGAACTGAACAAGAAGGTGACAGCATAACTTCAGAGTCTGGAATTAAATGCTTTTCATAGCCTCTAACACGAACTTCTAAAATGCAACAGGCTGCTGTAACAAAGCCAAGATAACTGAGGTTATCTTGGATTGTCCTACAACCACACCCAAGAATGCAATGCACGCCAGAACTCCACAGTTGGTCACAGATATGGGTGCAGGAGGAATCACAATGTGCACTGAGTCAGTTTCTCACCACTGGAATAAACACATTGAGGCAGGCTTGCTATAAATATCCAGTGCTGGAGATGCAGGAGGAGACTGGAGCCGTATATGGGATACCCAAATACTAATTACACACCAAGCAAAGTTTCAGCAACACAAAATTAAGGAATAAGAGGAGATTCAGGAAATGGCCTACTTTAAGGCATACAGCCTGCATGTTCTGAACTCTCACAAAAACAGAGCAACCAAAAAATAAGGCCGGGGAGGAAATCAAAAGTTTGGGCTACAGAAAAATTCCCCTTGTATATTACATACCAGGGCATACAATCCTGTTATTGAATTTATCTTTTCTACATGACACAAGTAAAATCTGTGTGAAAAACCAACCTAACTAGTGAGGCAAAAATCCCAAAAGATCTGACTGACCACATAAGCTAACTTCACAGAACATACCTAAAACTTGTCCAAGCTTAAGATCATATTCACAAATGAACATATGCCTGATCTGCTGCAGTTTTTGCCATTAAATTGTCTTACTCCCTTTTTTTTTTGTTGTTTGCTTGATGGGGATGGGACAGTGTTTCTCTACTAAGAACATTTTTACTTTTCAAAACATTCTCTAAGGGTGTTTTTTCTACTAAAAAGGACTTTTAAGATTTTAAAGGATTTTGTTACTGCTACATTCCTCTTCTAGAAGCCACCCTGGACTTACAAAACAGTATCTGAATAGAATTTTAAAAAGTTATCCTACATTTTACAAGAGTGAAGACACCTAATGCAAGCTTGAAATTTTTTTTTCCTAAAGGGGTAGAGGGGTGTGGATGGTGCAAAACAGGACTATTTGACACACTATTTTCCCTGATGCTGAAAATAAGGTTAGAAGGCATTCCTAAAATATTTGATAGTCTTGAGGTTCACAGTAGGAGGCTGTATTTCCTGCTGGATAATAATATTATGTTGCACATAAAAACAGATATGTCAGTAAAATTAAAATAGCTACAACATGTGAAGCTCTTAGCAGAGCTCCCATTCTTTTTGAAGGGAGACTCCAGAAGGGAATTGCAATACACCAGCAAGAGGGATGACTGAACACCTCTGTAAACCGAAAAATCCCAGGCTGATGACCATCATGTGAAGTTAATCTATGATCACTCTGGTACAAAATCAGAACCTAGGCCTCTGACTCTGATTCTCCTTTATACAATTATTTTGGATATGGGAAAGAAAAGAAACAATGTACTTTTTGTAGATATAGTTACCCAGAGATTATGGGAGCAGGCAATGTGTGTCAGTATTACTAAGTATTATGTCACAGGACTGAAAAGAAAAAAATTAAGGAAATAACAACTAAAACATGAATAAAAAGAAATTACTTCATCATTGGCAAAGTTATTGCTAAGTGACACCTTATCTAGCTTTTACAGTGACTAATCATTGACTGAAGATTTAGAAGAAGAAATAGATTTTGAGTAGAAGTCTGAATATTAATAGCATTAGTGAGTATCATGTTTAAAACCAAATCCAAGACTCAAGTCTTCAAACCAGAGAAACATTTAAATTTATCTACTAAATACAATGTAAGAATACCCAGTGTTTATTTATATTTACATTACAATACATTCTAAAGGTTCAAACTTTCAGCATATCAGTAACTAGTAACCTTTTCTGAATCTATTTTAAGTGGTTAAAGATTCTCCCTATGTATACAATTAGAAGGACATTTTAAAGTTCTCACTAAAGTTAAAGGTTTAGGTTGAGATGAGTTCTGTGAACTTGAAAAGCACTTCTACATGATGTTCTCAGCTATATTAGGATACATATTTACAAAAGAAGTAAAATTCCTGAGGATGCCCTACAATTAATTAATAATCTTTCATAGAATCTCTCAAATTTTAAAGCTCACAAAATCTTAAGACAAAAAGATGTGGTATTCCGTTTTTAAGAAATGATGGGGAAATTCACAAGCTTAGTTCAAGGAATAAACAGATTACACAACCAGTCAAAGAAAGGAGAACTGACAGAGTACATTGTTGTATTTAATTCAAACAGAAGTGCTAACAAATACCTCCTTCCATAATTTGAGTCCAGTCCACCCAGGATTTGAAAACTACAAAACATTCACTTTTATCTGTAGCATTAAGTTGATGGTTTCCATAGCACTTTACTTACCATTAAAAAAAAAAAAAAAAAAAAAAGTCTGTTGATTTAAGGACTCCACAGTTTACTACCCACACAGACCTGGCCAGTTACACTACAGGCAAATAAGTCCAGATGATATAGTTCTCCAAAATTCAAAACATGAAGAGGTAAAGTTCTGTAAGAGAGAGAAGGTAAGGCAAGAATGTAGCTGTGACACAGGCTCCGCTGGACAGGCTGCCCTACGACACTCCCTGCAAATTCTCTCCACCACCCACATCCCCTCACATTAGGCATCCAGACGTGACACGCAACAGGAAGGGCTTGGGCAGCCTTCATCCTGGGTCAGGTGCACTGAAATACTTCGGGAAACCTAAACCAACTGCACGTGGCCTCAATAGATGCATCTGGGGTACCTAACTCAGAGCTGTGAAACACTGCGGCATACACGAACCAAAGCCACCTTCAGCTGCCTTGTTCTGCACAGGTTCTGGTAGTACCTGTAGCTCTTCTGAGACTCCAGAGCAAACATTTTCTAACAGGCTACTACAGTCATAATACCTTATGACAACTCAATCAGAAGTAGTAGCTATATCCTGCTGTAGGATCTAGCTCGGCTGACTGTGACTGTCATTTATTATATTCCACCAGAGCAGCAACTAACATTATCTACATAAAATTAAAAATATAATCTATTGAACCCCTTTTTTTTTTGCCCTGCAGTTAAAGTGCTCATAAAGTCCATTCTTCTGTGACAAAGGAAGAAAACCTGTGTGTTTTAGTAGGCAACAGTAGTCCTCCACTTGGGTACTACATCTGCAGTGAAACCTTCAGTAACACCCTGCGTTTTCTGCAAAGCCAGAGCAATTGCATCAGTAGGACAGGCCACTGGAGATGCCTCATTTCCTCTGCATCTTCAAGGTTTATGCAAGGTTTTGCCAGCTCTAACTGCGCTCACTGATAACATAAGAAAACTTATAAAAAACAATTGAGAAGGAGCAGGGTCAGAGGAGGTCCAGAGTGAAACATTTGGGTATGTACAGCGGGTAGTATGTCTAGTTCTACAAACTGGATTGAGTGTTATTCGTGAATCCTATTTTAACTCATGGCATTCAGTGTGTCTTTATGACTGATAGAGCTACTTCACTTTTCAGCACACACCAATGAAAATAGCTGTGCAGAGACAGGATCCCAAGGTGTATTAATAAGACACTTACCAGCCTAGACAGCAGGAAGTTTCAGTCTGTTCCAAAGGAGCTTAATACTTAATGGAAGTATAGAGGCCTACAATTACACAGTTAAGTCCCAATATATGTTTTTTACAAGATTACATCTGGAAAAATTCACCTATCCTGAGAAGGAAAGAAGCCAAAAGGGAGAAAAAGAGATAAAGGCATCCAGGAAGACATTCCCAGAATTCCTCCCTTGACCCTGAATTACAGAAGTCACTGGTGGCTTTTACCCCTCCTCAGCTCCCTCAATATACTCAGTCAACATGGTTTATCTAGTCAGTAAAGACTAGAGCAAATAGCCAGAAAAAGTATCTCTGGAAAGGGGGTCTACAAATACTTAGAAATACCCTTTTTTTCTTTTTCTTTTTCTTTTTTTTTATGAGCAGAAAATATAAAATTTGGTTATATATACCATTTGGTTATATATACCCATTTATATATACCATGGTTGATTGATAGTGGTATATCTTAGCTTCTGCATTTTTGTCCATTTTTCTTAAACAAGCTTACTTATTTCTATCATGCCAAGTACAAACTGATGCTTGTACACTGGACTAAAGGCAGGGAATCATCACTTCCATTCAGAAAGCAGAAGGCAACTGAAAAGGTGCAGTTTTAATCCCAACCTGAAGTATACTGAAAAATTGACATAGATGGCAATTGTGGATGCCTAGGGCAAGGAGGGAAAGAAGTACTAAGTATTCTTTCATTTGAGAATCCAAAATTCTTGCAGTTACAGAATTTTAGTCATGTTTTAGGCAACACTGTGTGACCACTTCCCAAAATTTGGGGTAACAGAGGTAGTGACTTCAGGATCACATATTTATAACACACAGAACCCACATACAACCACTAATTCTATAATTAAACACTCAAACAAGATGCTATTATGAACACAATGTCTCTGGCAACGTACCACATTCAGATGGACACTGAAATATCTTTTAGATAATTGAACTTGATCTAATCTGGAGTTGGTATTT
Organism: Origma solitaria; assembly: GCA_013397895.1. Taxonomy (NCBI): domain Eukaryota; kingdom Metazoa; phylum Chordata; class Aves; order Passeriformes; family Acanthizidae; genus Origma; species Origma solitaria. The sequence goes on from VZRL01004623.1 coordinate 1,624,647, forward strand.
CCTGGCCAATGATGACTAACTCTTCCAAACCATCATTAAGTATCAGGAAATATCCATCCCCCAACACCAATCACTATCTAAACATACACCATAGTATCACATTTTGAACATCTTCACTCATCCATAAATATCCTATAGGCAAAAGTGAGGGGAAGAAAAATCCTTTCCACCAGGCTTCAAGTAACCAAAGTACAAAATCAAGTCCTAATATTAATAACAAAATGTGAGTTAGAGCCAGATTTCCAGCTCACTTGTACAGTTTTACAACATAACACTGGCCTCTCCCACAGTTATCTCACTCCCTTCACTCATACATACATAAAAATGCTACCAGATTTAAACTGCTCCAAACCACTGCCATGCCTGGGATAGGGGATTAGAGAAGTGCTCAGACTAGTACTATGTGTACTTTGTACAGTGAGGACACTGGTCTTGCGCAGCTCTGCTGTGCTCTTTCCTCTCAGCTTCCCAGGTGCACTGCCCTGCTGCCTCCACCGATTCCAGTCCTCAGCAACCCACGCAAAGAAGAGAAACAGACCAAAGAGTCTCTGTGTTAACTCCAGCCTAAAGGAGAATCCATGCCTTTTCATCTCCTTTTTCTGTTCCATTAAAAACAGCAGAGGAAAGAAAGCACTTCTTAGCTAAAAACAAAGAAAGAAAGAAAAAGAACCCATGGTAAGTGAAAGACAACATCACATTTATATTCAGGAAGGCTCAGGAGTGGACAATTGTCCTCCTCATTTCTGTAGAAACCAAAATTAAAGGCTCTCAGTAGGAAAGTCACAGCTCTAATCCCCCCTCTTCCCCATCTCCCTGAAGGTACCAATAGAAAGTTTTCACTGCAGTAGTCAACACATCACTATGTTGTGAATATTAAATCTAATCAAAAGAGACTGCCATGATTTCCTCTCCTATCCTTTTTCCATCTCTTTTTTTCCCCTTTAAAGGGAAAAGATTTGCTTTACGACTGCCATGAGTCCACCAGAACTATTTCTAATTTACTTGGAATTACAAAATAATTTAATCCCTGATTAAATTGCTAGTTGCTATTAATGACTCTACTATTTTTCTGTTAGAATTCTACATACTTAAGTTGCCATGTGGTTTTCTGCAAGTCAGCACTTCCTAATTAAATCCTGAAGTCCTATCAAGTATCAATACTTAAAACTTCTACATTGAAGCAAATCTACAGCGTGTGCATCAAGAATGATTTTGTTTCAACAATCATTCTGGTGAGTACAGTCTACTGCCTGAATAAAGCAGCTTTTTTTCCTTTTTTTATTTGAACGTGAAAAATCAAACCTCTTATGAAAATTGATATTCATTCCCAACCCTCCGCCCAAAAGAGCTAACCACTTATCAAACCACTACATTAGATGTTCTGGCAGTTCTTTGAGATGTAATCAGAGATCAGACATACATTCAGATCTTTGGGGGGAAAAACCACCACCACCACCACAACACAGCACACACACACACAGAGTTCCCTTCATAATTCAGTTTTAATTTACAAGGACAGCTCTTTTGCACTCATCTGAAAACATGTTACATGTCAGCAGTAAAACAGAATTCTGCTTTTTTGGAGGACACTTTCAGGGCAGATTTTTTGGACTAACACCCCCCTAAGAAGAGTGCTAAACCTGGGAAAACACATTAAACTGCTGGTTTAGAATTCAGTTTGCAGGCCAGTGTGCAAATAAGTCCCATCTGCATTAACTGGCATGATACCTCCTGCATTCCTTGAGTCAAGTAGTTCTTGAACTGTTACATCCATGCCACTGAAATTAAACCAGTGGCATTTTTTTCAAACTGGAAAACTTATATAATCAGTAGCATTAGCACAAGTAATCCAGAAGTAGCACTCACTTAACACCAACTCACAGTACCGTAAGGACAGAAATGAGCTGCTACACAGAAAAAATTCACACAAAAACTTCCAGCAGAAAACAGCTTTAAAAACAATTTAAAAAAAAAAACCAACCCCTACCAACCCAGACCTCTAATTCTATTATAAAGGTGTCTAAACCAGTCTATATAGATGTGAAGGATATAAATTAAGAGTCATGACTTGGGGGGGAAAAAAAGGAACATAAACAGAAAACAAAACCAAATGCTACCAAAACACCACCCTCAGCATTTATCTTGCTATTTAAAACAGCTGTGTCACGTGGAGTAAAACCCTGCTAAACTATATCTACAAAGCAAGGGCAGAGTTTTAAACTAATTAGTACAAAGGTCTTCAAGAAATTGAGTTTTCATAAATTACAGCTTTGCACACTGTTCAGTTTACAATGTGGACTTTGTAAAGATTTCAGACTTTCCTAGTGACGTGCTTCTGAGTGCACAACAATATGAGGAAGTGCTGTAGCTAATGCCCCTCTTCTCTGCAGACAATCACATATCAAAGGTGCATCATTGTTTAAAATGGCTCCAGTTCCAAAGGGTGAAGATCTACTCCCTGTCCTGTCTTGACCTTAAGGGAGGGACACACTGTCCACCAAAACATCCTGTCAGGAAAGCAGTAAGTAGTGTGCAAATTTGGAGATTAGGGTAATAAATACGCTTTTGCTGGTTACTTATTTTGGCTTTAAAAAAAACTGTTGTCGAACAACATAAAGGCGTTTCTAACCAAGCCCTGTCCACTCCAGAAATCCTGGTGAACATGTCCACTCGGCAGCTGCAGGCAACTAGGAACAATGTATTTGTGAAGCTCCCTGTGTGGTAGTCTTGTGTGAAAGTTTTCATTGTTACATCCATTCTCTTTTGAAGTTACATGTTTCCTGAAACTGATTTAGTAGAACAAAACTGCTATTAATTATTTGCTATTTCTTCCAATACAGACATTTGGAATTTATGTGAACATGATCCAGGTCTGTTCACGAAGGAAATGGTATGTACCTATTTAGGAAAAAATGGGATATTTACTGCTTTGGGGTTTTTTTCTGTTTCCTTTTTTAGGACTGCATTCCCAAAGCTGTGAGGAGATGCCCATGACATAAGGAACAAGGTCAACAAGTATTTTAATCACGTTCATTTTCAATATTTCTTAGGAGTGGCACCACATCATTACAAAACAAGCTATTTAGGTCAATAATAAACTGCAGGGTTCCTAAATAAACTGGCAATATTTTACCTATTTCTACCCTAAGTAAAATTACTGCTTTTTACTGTTCAAAAGGTCTTATCTTCTCAAGCACAAAATTAACAAAAAGACTGGCCCAGATTACTTGAATGACTACTTTAAACATGGTTTTACTGTGTTTTTATTATCAGACCTTTATATTTAGATACCAGTGCTCCCAAAATGGAGCAGTGATCTCTGCATTTTTCTTGAGGCTTATGCAAGTCAAGAGCTCTGAGCAAATACGCAACATTATTCCAATCTTTTTTAGTAAAATGTATACTGAAAACTACATAAAAGCTTAATTCAGGTTAGTGCTATAAATCCTAACAATGTTTACTGGAGTGAGACAGTTGGACAAGCCTGCTCTCATATCTAAGTGTCAGCAATTACTTTGCATCTCAAGATACTTGCATTTGAAACTGAGATGTGGAGGAAAACAAACCTGGCAGATGAGATCTCAAACACTTAATATTTTTTCCTACTCAAGCTTTTCATACCTTAGATAAAACGCATTACCTCATTTTTTAACATCAGGTTAACAGCTAAGAATTTTTGAGAGAATGTAATTTTATCAAATAGCAAAGAGAATTGTGCAAGCAGCACACATCAAAACACAAAGCCAAGCCACAGAATTGAATTTGAGCTTGCATACATTAAAACCTAGTTCAAACAGTGAAGCTCACTTTCATACTGTACTTTTTTACATAATGACAAAGCAAATCACACAACCCAGACTGAATAAACCAGATGTTACGATTTATAGATTTTCATTACACTTCTTACAGTGTACACACACCATTTTCTATAAAGTAAAGCACGACTGAGATCTCCATTTCTCAGGAACTAGAAGAATTGCAAAATTCACAGATGCCATTTTAAATAGCAATGAAATATGTTAGTACACGGAAAAGATTAATAAATACATATTTTTTTAGAAAGGATCACTACATTATGAGCTGCTACTTGGGCTTTGTACAAACTTGTAGGAAAAAAATAGCCCTTCTTCAAAGAGTTGTTACAGAACTGTTTTGTTTTCACTGTATTTTTACTGTTCAGTTTCAATTGCACTGAGCAACCTCTAAGTCTAAAATTTAGTTTTTGAGGTCCGATTTCAGACTGAACAAAGTCTATCAAAAGATTTTCATAAACTCCTGGATTGCTTACCTGCCTGTAATGCTATGGTTCTCGTATTACACTGTGACATAATTACTTCTATTTAAAATGAAAAACCAACTCTATTTAAACACCTACTGTCACTTTAAGATCTTCAACAAACTACACTGCAGTCATGGTACTGTACACATCAGGGACCTGACTACCATCTCTTTAAAAAAGAAAATCAACTCCATTTAATTCCTGCTTGGATCTAGACATCTGGAATCAAGTATATACATGAGGAAGAACCACACATCTGCAACTGTATAAATATTTTTCTTACCAATTCTCTGCCAAGAGCTTCTCAAAATTATAAGATCAATTTCACAGACAAGAAATAAAACTAAGGTCACACATGCAGAAAGGCTTTTAGAATTTGGGTACTCATATTCAGCATGAGAGGTATTCCAGGGCAACATACAGTCTCATCTTGGATCACATTTTCCAGATTTTGTTTCCTGTGAACTTCTAGGGTGGAGCTGATGTCTCCTTAAACTGGCATAATGATTATCACTGATTTTATCATAAGAATTTCTGGCATCCACTTCAAATAACAATACAGCAGACAACACACATTCCAGCTTGCATTATTAGGATTAAAACAGGAACCCCTTTCTATTGATATATTCCTTCCATCAAGGGTTAGCTAAGCAATTGGCAAACTGATTGCAGTTGATTACAGTATGATGATGCACAGACACTTAGGTATATTTGTCAGCTGAAAACGCTGCAGCAAATTTAAGTCTTCAGAGGTTTGATATATAAATAAGCTTCAGAATGCCCCTCTGATAGAAGACAGTACCTTGGAACCCATAAAGCATCTGGAACAATATTCTAAATTCAGAACACTAGGAGAGATTTTTTTTTCTTCACCTCCTGCTAAACTGACTGTATTCTGCCTTCTCATACAAACTCATGATACCTGTGCAACTTCATTACTGAAATTAATACATATGGTCATCTGTCACTGATGCACTAAAAAAATCCATTTTTTGCTCTGACACATCTGCTAAGCCAATATAAGTAAAAAGTTAACCACAGAAGCCTGCAAAGGTGTTGTGTGTATAGATCAACATCTACATCAAGTATTAGTGGTACCAATTCTTTGGCACTTACTCTTTGCATAATCACATTAATCAAAGTTTTGGGCTGGGTCTGGTTTTTTACTGTGGCTAAACAACATTGACATGTATCAGCATTCCAGAGACTGCCCATAATTTAGAAGCTTGCAGAGGCTTTTCCTGTCATACACCACCATACATGAAAGAACAAAGCTATGGAAGGATGTCACAGTCTCAGACCACAATAAAGACACGCTACAGCAGACCAGCACAAACCTTAGACAATAGAAATTGATATACTGGGCTGTTTAGTAGGGAAGAGCATAATTTGTAGCACATAGTGATTCCAAGTTTTCCTCCTGAAGTTTGTGAACTATTATGTTTCTAAGATCACAGGGAGCACTGATGCTTACAAAGCTGTTGCTTTTCACTCATTTCAAACAGCAGCAGTCACATCAAAGTTTTACTTTATAAGGTTTATGAAAACTCTACAGAATTTACACAATCCCTACTTACTGCGCAACTTTGGCCATGACAATACAGGTTGATACAGGTCATCTTCACCAGGTCCTTCTTTTGGATTCCAATTTCTTGTATCAAATGCTTTATATAGCATACAACATGTACATATACTGTACATATATACAAAATGCTTAACATACACACCAACACTTCTACTAAAGCTATTTTGGCCACCATAAACACAGACAACTTAAGATCCTGTTCCTAATCTTCATCCTCAGAGGTTTTGTCTCTTGACCTTCCACTTGTTTGCAACCATTAACTACAGCTAAAACATTCCAAAAGATGAGAACTGTGAACAAGATCTTGAAAGAGAGGTGCTTAAGCAAACAGTAATGTGAAGCAACAATATTTGTTCTGAAGACTTAAGGACAGCTGGACAAGATATTGCATTTTCACGAAGAAATAACTTAAAAAACACATGAACTTGCGGCATCAGGGCTGACTGTACAGACTGTGAGACAGCAACATAGGGCTAGACAACAGGAACCCTGCAAATTTTCAAGGGGCACACCATTATATAAGCCGTGATTAAAACCACTTTCAAATTCCTTGCTTCACTGAACTCTGACATCAAGTAACATTTAAGTAATGGTCCAGAGCTGTGAAATCACCTCATCAACACTTCAAGTATCCTTAAAAGAAATGTTTTCATTTTTTTATTACAGTCTTCTCTAGGAATTTGATAGTTCTCTCCAAACAGTTTTTGCATATTTTAGTCTAATCACCACATGTAAATGGCAGTATGCTGCTCAAGGCAGAGTACAAGCAGTCTGCCAGCAGCTGGCAATGGTGCGAGCAGTGAAGTACACGGATGGTGATACTGGAATGCAGACACTCTTCTAGCAGATTTGCTTGCTGAACCTTTTTGAACATGAGATTCCTGTCAGCCCATGTCCTCAGCCTGCCAAGGTCCCTCTGAACGGCAGCACAGTCATCTGCTGTGTCATCTGCTCCTCCCAATTTTGCATCATCTGTGAACTTGCTGAGGGTGCACACTGTCCCATCACTCAGGTAAGGAAGACAAACAACACAGACCCTACTATCAACCCCGAGGGCACACCACTACTAATTGGCCTACAGCTGGATTTTGTGTCACCACTCACAACCTTTTGAGCCCAGCATTTCAGCCAATTTGCAATCACTTTCCCTGTCTACTTAGCTAGACCAAACAGCATCAGCTAGATAGTCAACGAGAGTGCTAAGGGAGAAAATGCCAAAAGCACTGTTAAAGTCAAACGGTGCAAACTTCTCTTTTCTCCTCCACCAACCCAGTCATTTTGTCACAGAGGGCTGACAGGTTGGTCAAGCACGATTTCCCCTTCTTAAAGCTACAATAACTATTGCTAATCATCTTCTTGTCCTTCTTATGTTTGGAAATGGCTTCACAAAAGAATTTGCTCCATCATCTTTCGGGGGTCTAAGGTGAGGCTGAGCAGCATGCAAATCCCCAGACCCTCCTGCCCTTCTTGGAGGCAAGAGCAACACTTGCATTCTTCCAGTCCTCAAGAACAGTCTTCTATTATCTCAATCTTTCAAAAATAATTCAGGGTGGTTTTGCTATGATACCAGCTCTCTAACCACACATAGCTGCATTCTATCAGTTCCCATGGACTTACAGCAAACTTTTAAAAATGTTCCTTTACTTGGTCCTTCTCTATTGAGGCTAAATCTTCATTGCTCTAGACTTTCCCACTAGTCTCCAAGGCCTGGGACTCCAGACTTCAAATTCTACCAATAAAGACCAAGGTAAAAAAGGCATCTGGTACCTTAGCTTTTTCCATGTTTTCCTTAATCTCCCCCAGGCTGCTGATGTATTTGTAGAAGTCCTTCCTGTTGCCCTTCCTTGTCCCTTACCTGAAAACTGAGGTCCAAAGCCAATCCCAGTCATATCTTTTCTACTTTCCATTCCTCGTGCACACACAAGCAAGAGGGGCAGTCAAGTTCAGACGCAAAAAAGGGTGAAGTAAGGGAAAAGGCACTTCTTGAAAAACTTCTTACTGGGCCTATTCTAACTTAATTATTGTAATAAAGTACAAACAAAACAAGGAAACTATAACCAACTCCAAACCGCCTCTCTACTCAGTTTAATCTTATGATACAAGTATCATGCTAATAATGGCTAAGCTTGCTCCTACAGTCAAAAATAGAGCCTGACTGGCAGATGTGATACACACTGGAATGAGTATGATTGAGCAGCGATACAGCTGTCTTCTCAACAGTAGCACAACCTCCCTGTTCATAAGTTTGATGCAAGTGAATTGTTACTTTCAGGAAATCTAAATTATGCATCCTGGTGGTTACGTATTCTGTGTTTTACATTACACAGCTTTTTCATCTTACGTATTAACCCACACCTTACTGCCTGCCCTGCATTTCTAGAGCAAGGCAATGGGATACATATGTGAAGAGGTGAATGGTTCTTTAAACAACTCACTAGTTCTGGACAATATGCATTAAAGATCTCTGACTGTACATGGCAAATGACTGAGCTACCAACAAGCACATACTAAAATCAGCTTTATGCCACAGGATAGTGAATGCTGCACTGACATACAAAGGGTGATAAGAGCAGTTCTGAGAATTGGAACTGCATTTTTTGGTGATAGGCTGGTTTAAACGGAGTGTCTGAAACAAACAGCACCAGTAAAAGCCATAGAAAAGTAGAGACTCACTGATACTACCAGCTGTCAAGACAAAAATGAGACCTTTACATTCATAAAAAACGATGCATGCCCAAACTTCAGCTCATGTTTCAAAATGATATCTTATTTCAAACCTAAAGCTAGGTTAGCAACTAAAGGTGATAAACAAAATCCAGTTTTGCAGAAGTCCAGATATACTTTTAGTATGTTCAGCTAGAGGTATTCCAGCCACACTGCCACCGTGTGATATCAGGCAACTCTTAAAGGCACAAGGAGTCTGAACATCTGTAGAAACACCAACAAAAAAAGAAAAGCAGAGGAAACCAACAGTATGTCCTTAACCAGTTCCCTCTTAATTTAGTGGCTTCCTAACTGATATAACAGGTTTTTTAAAAAGCCTTTGAACAAAACTTTAATTAAATCTATTCCAAAACAAGCACCCATTTTGGCTCAGTGCTCTAGGTAAAACTCCAGTGCATTTACAAGTATAATCAGTTCAGTGCAGTTCTCCCTCTTTCCTCTATAAATACAGCTATTTATGTTTGACCCCAACCCACACTAAAATTCAAACACCCAGCATGCAGCTGTTTCATCTCCTTTTTCACAACCTGATCAACAGAAGTAGAATGGCAGATGAAGAAATATTGGGTGTGGTACCTGCAGAAAACAGTCAGAAAGGCTTTTTCTCAGTGTGGTAGTGAATACAAAGATCTGCCTAAGCAAGTGTTTTTACTACTGGAAATGCATCATACCTGCACAAGTACCGTTTTCATAGAATCATAGAATAGTTTGGGTTTGAAGAGAGCTTTTAAAGTTCATTTCGTCCAATGTCTCCCTGAGCCCGATCCAACCTGGCCTTGAACGCTTCCAGGGATGGGGGATCTACCACCTCTCTGGGCAACCTTGTTCCAGTGTTTCACTGCTCTCACTGTAAAACATTTTTTTCGTATGTCTAATCTAAATAGACTCCTTCAGCTTAAAGTCATTACCCTTTGTCCTGTCACTACAGACTTTGGTAAAATGTTTGTCTTTCTGATAGCCCCCTTTGAGTACTGAAACCTGCAATAAGGTCTATTCAGCCTTCTCCAGGCTGAATAGTCTAAATTCTTTCAAGCCTTTCCTTATAGAAGCCCTTTAATCATCTTCATGGCCCTCCCTCTCGACTCTGTCCAAGAGGTCTGTGTCCTTCCTGTTCCGGGGACCCCAGAGCTGGATGCAGCACTGCAGGTGGGGTCTGACCAGGGCAGAGCAGAGCAGAGAGTGTCATTAGCAAACTTGCTGAGCATGTACCTGATCCCATTGTCTGTGTCATTAATGAAGACATTAAATAGCACAGACACCTAAGGGACAACATTAGTCACCAATGTTCTTTGGGACACTGAGCTGTTGGTTGCATCCAGAGGGTAGTGGCCAATGGCTCAGCGCCCCAATGGACATTGGCGACAGGTTGTTTAACCCATCAGATTCAAAACTCAATGGAACAGGTACCAAAACAAATGAGTAAAGAAGAAAACCAAGATACTATGAAAATTAGTGTTATTTACTTAAATTTTACTCATTTTCTAATTACTACTAACATCCATCAATTCGAAAAGCAAATTATATCACTTCTCAATACAAGAGACCTGTAACATCTCAAGCATCCCTAAAGGCAAGGACACTCAAATCCCTATCTGTATTGACACAGTTCTGATCAAGCATTTGAAAGCCTGTCTTGAAACAGCACCTATGGGTCACACCACTCAGCATTTCACATGTCTAAAAAGGCATCTGAGCATGGAAAGCAGAGACTGCTTGCATCTCTACAAGTTATTTCTGCACACACCAAGGAAAAAGGGTGACCAACTAACAAGAAGCAATTTTATTAAAAGATTTTAACATTATTTTTGTCCAGAAACTAATGACATTCACTAGTTACCAGATACACAGTTGTTAGAGTTGCAACATTTAGGTTTTTAGCACAACATGCATTCAGAAAAGAGCTTCAGCAAAGCAAAAATCACGCTGGTCATCACACACAGTTCATCAGAGAACTCCACTTTAGAGTGGACAAGACAGCGGTCCTTTACTACGACTTCTAAAGAAAAGGAATTTAGTTTACAAAACTGAGAAACTTAGATTCTAACTATTATAAATTATAATTTCAATACTGTGGACCATTTCATAATATTACTTCCTTTTCATAAAGAGAATTTACATGTTTTTTTATCAGATCTCACCCTATTCAATGGCCATTGCTAACGATGTCCAACTAAAAAAAAACTTGTACAGTATGTATCTGCTGATGACACGTGAGTCTGGAAAAGAAAAAAAAATTAAGAAAAAATAATCACGTACCTTTAGTACGGGGAATGCTCTTCTTGTTACTTTTTTTTAATTCCAGTATGCTCAAAATGGCAATGGTTTCTTATTCTATTGTATAGATTTCCCTATATATAAGGAGAGAAAACATACCCTTAATAAGGAGTTTCTCTCCAGGGCTGTATCTATCATAGGTCAGTCTTCAATTTGAAAGCCAGCAACAAGGTCATCAAACCCTTCCTGAGCACTAACTGGGAAGACCAACAGTGAGCACTGCTAAGCCAAATTCTCAAAGAATCTGCTCAAGGACATTCAGTTTTCAGAAATATTGATATGAGTAGGACCATGCTACTAAATATTACACTTAAAGTCCCCACCAGGTCACCTGTCTGCATTAAACTGCACCTAAGCATACTGTGACATCTGTACACATCTAAGAAAATAACCAGCACTAAACTTTCATAAAGGAAAAACCAAAATAAAAAGCCTTCAGGTGCAGAATAATGGAATTTTCTGCTGCCTCTCCCAAAGTATATTAATAGGTTCATTATGGTTTCTGAATTTGAAATTTCAAGATCAATATAATCAGTACAGGAAAACTTAAAACAATCCTCCCAAAATACTAGATTAGAAATGAAACTAAGAAACTATGACCCACACACACATACTTTACATTATGTTGGTTACCATTGAATGAGAAAAACTGGTTTGCCCACATGGACAAAAGAACAGTATGTTCTTAAAACTAACATTTCCCTAATACAACCTCACTAAAATGAGCATGCTCTTTAGTCTATTCTTGAGGAAAACTCCATGACCATACAAAGTGGTCCTACAGTTTCATTACAAATATGGAAAGGGCAAAAAAGGCAACAGTGGTCAGGCAGCATACATTAAGATGATGTATTAGATAAAAAAGCCTTAATGCCAGCATATCACTAAGGATTTGTACTTAACACACATGAAAGACTTGCGTGATAGCTAAATATTTGAAAACTTTTGATCTCACCCTCAGTTTTGGGAACAAGAGCTGTCAAGATGCAACACTACAGCAGTCAAACAGAATCCCACCTTCTTAAGCATCTCTGAACTTCCACAACAATCTCCTAGACAAGATATTTATTTAGATAATTCCCCCATCACTTTTTTAAGTATCTGCCATCACTTGAAAAGCTTTGTCTGGAAGCAACCAGATGTCTCTCACTATCAAATTACTAGCTGTTCTGGTTTTCTTCAGAAATTTCATATAATAGGTATAACTCTGTGGTGGGGTGACCTTGGCTGGACACCAGGTGCCCACCAAAGACATTCCCATCACTCCCACTCCTCAACTGGACAGGGCAGAGAAAATACAATGAAAGGCACACGGGTCAAGGTAAGGACAGGGTGATCACTCACCAATTACCATCATAGGCAAAACAATCTTGACTCCCAGGTAGACTTTGCTTATAATTTAATTCATAACCAATTAAATCAGAGTAGCACAATGAGAAACAACTCCTTCCCTGCTTTAGCATGGGGTCTCTCCCATGGGAGACAGTCCTCGATGAACTTCTCCAACTTCCCATGGGCTACAATTCATGAATCCATTGCTCCAGTATGGGTCCCATCCACAGGAGATGTCCTTCAGGAAAAGACTGCTCCAATGGGGATCCCCTCTGGGGTCACATGTCCTAGAGCAGACATGCTTCAGCCTGGGCTTCTCTCCCCATGGTCCACAGGTCCTGCCAGGAGCAGCCTCCCAGTGCAATCTTCCTATAGGGTCAGCCTCCTTCGAGCACCCACCTGCTTCAGCACGGGGTTCTCCAGGGGCTCCAAGTGCATGTCTGCTTCACCTTGGACCTCCATGGACTACAGAGGCACAACCTGTTTCACCAGAGTCTTCACCATGGGCTGCCAGGCAATCTCTGCTGCAGCACCTGGGGCCTCTCCTGCCCCTCCTTCACTGACCTTGGCGACTGAAGAGCTGTTTTCTCATATGCTCACTCCTCTTTGTCTGCAATTGTTCCCACACAGTAACATTTTTTTCGCCTTCTTAAATTTGTTATCCCACCACTGCATGGGCTCAGCCTTGGCCAGCAGCACCTCCGCCTTGGAGCCATCTGGCATTGGCTATGTCAGACACGAGGGGAGCTTCTGGCAGCTTCTCACAAGCCACCCCTGAGCCCTTCCTGCCACCAAAACCTTGCCATGCAAACCTAATATGTTATTTCACAAAATTTGAAGAAGACATAAAAAGGAAAATTAGTATTACTATTTATGCTTCATTTTTAGATATCCTTGACTATGAAGAGTCAGCTTCAGCCCCCTCTCCCCGGCCCCCTCTCTTCTCATCTCAGGAACATAATTCTTCAACCTTAGATATAAAACATCATAGTGAAATATCTTTAAATAGTACTAGCTTTATAAAAAAATACTTATTTATATAAATATTTGTCCTAAACTACTTCCTTATCCATTTAAAGAAGAGCGTTATTTTCTACAGACCTTTTAATTTCAATAAATTAAATAAATATAAAGCTGCCTGCAGATGAATCAAGCTTTTTTAATTCATCTGTGTCTATATATAAACAGAGGCAGAGGGGAAGAGTTACTATCTGTTTGCTTTAGAAACAACCACACATGTAGCATTCCAAAGCTGTTCATAAAATATCATGTGTGTGTGCAGTATATGGAGCCACCTTTGAACCTTGCTAATGGGGTTTTGCATACAACAGGCTTAAAAGATTCCTCCCAGGTATCAACTCATGGCAGGTAGCTATTTTCAGATACAGTTCATGGGGCATTCAAATAAGTTTGATGATGAAAAGTTCCTAGCATTCTACCAAAAAAATTATGGGTTCCAGTGCTCTTCCACAAATTCATCCAGTAGAGACCACAATTTCTGAGTAAAACCACAGACCAGGTTCATACTTGCTAAAAACAGAACATGACAGTAGCTGGCATCATACTATCATACACTTCTTGCGATGACAAGTGTTGGGTTTTTCTTATATTTAACTCACTGTCATCTTTCATAATAGCCTTCTCTCAAAGGAGAAAAGCTGATATATAAACACACACAGAGAAGGCACGATTACCCTACACAGTAGACGTTTCTCGGCTCTGCCAGGTACTAACTACAAAAGTCAGGCTGTTAATTCCCTACAGCCTGATACTACAAGTTTAACTGTATTTGGCTTTATTTCAATAAGAAAACAAGTTTTTTTTAGTTTTGTGTATTTCTGTAATCTGAATTTATGGTAACAGTTTAGCTTTATATCAAATCCAAACTCAAGTTACAGTTTCAGAGGTATTTATGCACACCACATTTCTCTCTTCAAAAAGCAGATAGAAAAGACAAAAGCTCTTGAGTGGGAGGAAGCAGTAGAGAAAGGGAGGAATGTATCAGCTTGCCAAAAATGTGCCACAGCCTCTACAATACAATGTTAATAATTCTGCCCAATGCAAATGTAATAAAGCTCAGCATTTCATATCCCGAGTCAATCCTTTTCCTATTACTGGACAAAAGACACTATAGACTTTTTTTTGTTTGTTTAAGAATGACTCATTTTACTATTCCTTTAAATTGAAGGCTGCCATCTGAGGTTTTCAGTAACATTTTTTCAAGACCTTTCACATGTATGGAACAAAACATTATATTAAAGATTCTCGATTGCTGTTTCTGGCTTTATTTCTAGAAGTTTGGACATCATCTTGCACCAAAAAAAAGCAGTGAAGCACAATAGCTTTTCTTCAGAAAAATAAGCATAATACAATACTAAACTCCATCTGCCTGAGAGCCACTTTAAGAGAAGTTCATCTAACCAACTTAGAATAGACTAATTAGATGCCTATTCTATGCACTGTCTGGAGTGGATATAAACCAGTTCATACCTGGTAAAGAGGAAAGGACAGGTTTTGACTTGTGCAATTCAGCCATAACCACATTGTAGAAATATCTGATTTCATATCCTGCTTATTACACTTTAAGAACTTTTACGTTCAGAAAATAAAAGACTTCTAGAAGGAACACTCCACAGATTCTAATGTCAGCTTCACATCTTGGAAGCTCTTGCAATGTCCATATTAGCTGTTCAGGAAATAATGGAAGGGCTGCTAAGCTCATGTGTAACCCATGGTGTTTTACATTACTAATTTGAGAATTAATCAGATCATATAATAATAAAGCAACAAAATATTTCTTTTCTCTCTACTCAGAAGTCTCCAGACCTCCGTAATACAAATATTTAACAAATTAAGAATGAAGTGCAATCTCACTTTTTCTCTCATAAGTTGAGCTTCTGTCCCAAGAACCACCATAATCACAAGCCAACCTTGAGTATCATGGTCTCACAGAGTTAAATAAAAGCATACAAACCCCCTAAAATTTAGCTGCATAATCCTAATTTCAATTGGGTTAAATGTCGACCTATGCAATCAATTAACTGGATTAACAGCTAAACAGAAGTCTACCAGGGAAAGAAGAAGGTGCTTCTATGTTCTATTTGTGTCCAGCAGAGATTAGTGTTACACTTAATACTACTTCTATTGTACTTATGTCTGCAAAGAAGAATATTTAACAGTATAATCTGCCAGTATCAGAAACTGACAAATTCAGAGATAGCAATAAAGGACTAGTTAGGGTGACAAATTCCTTCCAACAGTGAATTTTATTTCAATATGGATTATGACAAGTCAAACACAGGATCATATATACACAAAAAAGAATATAGGCCAAACTAGAGACTATCATGAATTCTCGTTAAAGCAATAAGAAAGTGAGGATAAAGTGAATACTTGATGCTGAAAGAGACAGAAAAAATTACCTTGGAACACATAGGGAGAGAAAGCCCACTGACAGTCCACTCACCAGGTCTCCTTCATCTTCATCCCCAAGTGATACCTACAGTTCAGGTGCCCACATTTTAAGAGACACTCATCCCACTCCCACACATACACAAAAACTGAGTACTTATATTTTGCTTAACTGACTTCTGAAATAAAAAATAAAGCAACAACTAGGTCATAATCTAAATAACAAAGACTTCAAACTTCTTTTCATCTTATGGTTCTTTTCCTGCTAGTTCAAGTAGCTGGCATTCGATACTAGAGTAACATTTGTAGCTTACTCTTAGACACTGCAATAATTTGCCAAGGTGTATGAGGAAAATCCAACATTTGAAGTTTAAGAAAAAATGTAGAGTGTGATTTACAGCATAAGCTATAGTTCAAACAAAACAAAGACTTGCTACTTTAGGTGAAATTATATTGCATCTAATTTCTACCTATAAAATATTTTGACCTAGTAAAAGATTTGCCATCAGACTACATTGGTGTAGTTCAAAATGGGGCACCACTGGAAAAAAACCAAGTAAAATAAGAAAACAGAGACTCAATCTTTACCTAACACCAGCAAGTTAAACATGGAGAGAGCGGATATCTACATGCCAGAGACAAGATTGGTTGCATTTTGCAGCTGACACCTTTCTCTCTTATAAAAAAAAAGGGAGCTGCTGGGGTGGTGAGCACGCGGAGAGACTCAGGCCAAGATACCAGTCCCTAATGCCTTTAAGCTCAATGAGCTCACCATGGTACGCTTTTATATAAGCTAACACACACTATCTAAAGAGAAGACTGCTTCTTAAGAAGTGCTTAGAGAAAACAAGAGATAGACACAAATTTCAGAACTACTGTGGCCCAATTCATTAATGACAAACACACTTGGACTGACTACATAAGCCCATGTACTCAATAGGGTATCAGAGTCCTCACCTCAGACAAAGAGGGAACTCTGTACCTTACTATCCCGAAAAGGAATTTCATAAAGGCCAACACTTGGGGTGTGCTTGGCACAAGCAAAGGCCAAACATGTAGCTAGCTCATCATCTGTACTCTAAGCTGAATCACAAACTATAAAGAAGGGGGTCAGTTACAAATGTGTCAGACAACATTTTGACAGAATAGTATTCCAGATCCCACACTAATTTAAACAGAACTCTGCCCGTGACTCAGACCCTGGGCTAAGACACTCTTCAACAAAAGCCTAACCATTTCTCTTTGCTGTTGGTTTGGTTTGGGGTTTTTTTGAGGGTTTTTTTTGGTTTTTTGTTACTCAGAGTGTACTTGGAACAGATCAATTTAGAGATGTGCTAAAACATATTCCACATCACTGAGCTTTATAGAGCTATGGGAATGAAAGCTGTGCTCTGCTGATAAAGAAATATTACTCTTTTTAACTTTATTAGGATGAAGAAGAGATACCACAGGGCAACGTTTGGGCTGGTTTTCTTTTCCTCCAGAGACAGGAAAAACGTTACAGCAGCTGCACTATCTAAAAGTGGACAAGTTTAAACCTGGGACCAAATTTTGCACAGTCCCACTGATCGCAGACTGGATTAATACACAGAGACAGACACTCATTAACCAAGATAAAGGCAAGCTGAGCTATAGTGTACATATTGTCCCCTGCAGCAAAGCCTGGGACTCACTCAAGAAAAGTCAGCCCAAGTCCACAACACAAAGCTAAGGCGCTACCTCACACCCCACCTCTTCCTCGTAGCCAGCCCAGGTGCCGCACCAGCGCCACAGCAACTCCCCAGCACTGGAACCACTTCAGGAAGCGCTTCAAAGTATAGCAGCCACTAATGGTTCAACACAGCAGCACTGAGCTAGCAGTAACCTGTAGCTGATCTTTACAGAAAGTACAACGTACAACCTGCAAGTTCGGCCTTTTATTCCATCTGCAGCAACAACATCCTCGATAGGACATAAAAAAATTTTTTAAAGGCTTTTTACAATTTTTCAATGTTGACAAAATCTCTTCCACTTGGAACTTCATAGTGAAGTGTCATTAAGGTACTGTAACACAAACAAGCAGAACTATATAAACTTTTGGGAGTCAGATAGTAAACGATAAATTAAGTCTGTCTTTGCTTTTCTAGTTAGTGATTTTATTAACACCAACAGCTTTCCCTAATTCTGACAGTTTTTCTGCTAGGTAGACTTCAAGAACTAAATTTAAAACACATTACACTGATTACTAAACTGCATTTCACAATTTCCTTTGGATTTGGGCAACATTCTCCCCCCCCCACCCCGTTATTAGAGCAAGCCTTTCAAAGACTCAATCCATTATACTAACAATTTCAAAGAAATCAATGTCTGCCTCCATTCAACCAACTAAAGAAGAAAAGCAGATAAGAATGCTTTAATGCAGAACATTTGAATGAGAAGAACATTTGTATGTAACTGCAACTTGGTACTTTTTACTGTTATTAACAATTACTAGACCTTATCTTAGTCCTGCTTCATTTGAATAAACATTTTTAAGAACACTCAAAAGTGA
The DNA here is from genome assembly GCA_013397895.1 of Origma solitaria. Classification (NCBI taxonomy): domain Eukaryota; kingdom Metazoa; phylum Chordata; class Aves; order Passeriformes; family Acanthizidae; genus Origma; species Origma solitaria. The sequence continues at coordinate 1,642,782 of VZRL01004623.1, forward strand.
AGGAAACATCTGAGAAATTCAGCCTTTTCTGCTCTTAACACCTAAACTACCTTCAAGTTTGAGCACAGAGTAGAAGAGATAGTGAATAAATACAACCACTTTCCCACCGTTCTTGTCCAGGATGTCTCAGCTACTTTCACAAATTGTCTGTGAAGGACAAACTGCCTTCATAACCAGTTACTCCAAAAGGAAAACCTACTTTCCACATCTGCATGTTTTGAACTCAAATTCTACTGATAAATTCACCTTTTGCAGAATTTCTTTTTCCAACAGTGGCAGATGTAAGGACGCCAAATACCAAACACCAAACTGCTTCAGTATCAGCACATTATCCAGTTTCCAGATATACATTTTCTTTTCACTACACAGCTATTATTTTTAAGTTCTATATTGTGGCTGAAAGTTGTATTAAGAATAACACAGAAGACAAATACAAAATTTATCTAAAGATAGAGATTTCATATTTCTTTGGTACCAGTATTATGACAAAGACCTCTAAAATCATCTTACCCAAAAAGCAAGCCCTTTTCTTAAAAGTTGATGTTACCAGTTGCTAAAGGGCTATCTATCTCTTTCCTAGTGCTTCAATACTCTCTTTGGGTAGCATCAGCTTGCTTTCAGCTTCCCATAGTCAGAATTTTAAAAAATACCAAATACCCTTTCAGAATTGTTAATAGGCACCTGTGGCTCACACTGGTATTGTCCCAGTAGAATTGAGGCTCAGGAGACAAACTGGAAATGGCCATTTTTCCATCTTAGCAACCAGGATAGAATTGCCTTTAGAGGAAGGATTCCTACAGACAAGTCTTCATATTTTAAGTCCTGTTAGTTGAAAAACATTACCTATTTTCATTCATACGTATTTTCCATCTTACCCAGCATTTAAAATTATGCTGTCTGGTTCAGTGGATATATCTTCACTCTCAACAAAGCCAGTCACAGAGGATTTCTGTGTGTTTAGGTTTATCTCTCTTAACACAAATTCTAATTGTTAGATTAATCATGAACAGGACTGAATCTGTAAGCACGAAAAGCTTCAGTTGGCATGACTGAACTAATTGCAAAATGAAATTACAAACTTGTGACTTGTCATAACTGAGATCCGTCCCTCACTTTTGTATCCAGAACTGATTTTAAAAGAACCATCACAGACCTTGTGGCTCCAGCATCCATTAAAAGAAACAAAAAACTAAAACAAAACAAAACAAAAAAAAACCGCAAACGAACAAACAAAAAAAGCAAAAAAACAAACCAACAAAAAACACGTAAGCTTTCCAAGTCACCCCTATTTAAATATACAGTCCTCACCATGTACTTAAAAGCTCTAATTACTTAATTTCTTTTCTCTCCTTGAAGTATCTTTTGAACACACCCTTTTTGTCTTCAGGGACTACTGTATTTTTTAACCCCTGAAAATGAAAAAATAAAAAGCTCAAACTTAACATAAGACCGTGAGACTGTGGGAGGAAGAAAAGACTTGTTCTATACCTGCCTCGCACAGGATCACTGCTTTTGTTAAGGTAGCGTGGGACCTGAGAGCCACGAGGCAGAACCTACCTTGAACAGCAAGAGTTTTAAAGCAACACATACTTTTGCTCATGGTCTGAGTAATTCTTAGGTGCAGACACCATAATCTTTGTGCTAATAAAACAAGCCACCCAAATGGAAAATAACTGTGCGCTGACTTCTACCATTCTTCTGAAGGAATATCTTCACTTGCACAATTTAGTCAGCCTGTAGGTTAGCGATCATTCTGAAACCAGAACCTGATCTTTGACCTACAGCAGCAACAGGCAGCAAAGTCCTCCTAGGGACACCTGTGGGATTGAGAAGAAGGGTGCTGATCTGAAGGCATAAGAGCTCGAAATCATACCCAGGTAAAAGCTTTCCTCTTAAGCTCTGCATGCTTTGAGCAAGCATGCCATATGCAGAAAGAAGCAGGAAATGTTGTTTCATCTACTCAGTATGAAAATGTGCCTTTCCAGGGTAAGATCTGTCCTTTCAAGTTTTCGATGAGTTTTAAGCCTTCCCACTTGAAGAATAATGGAAAACCAGGTTTGACAAGAAGAAAATTAATTCTATTCATGATCAAGTTTTATTAAATAAAAAACGCTTTAAATATCAATTATAAAAAGGCAGACTTCATTCAGACTATTTTAGAATCAAACAAAAGCTGGTCTCCAAAAGCCTCACACAGTGTTTCCACTAATATGCATTCTCACTTTGAACTCTTAGCCTTTTTCTTACTTCAGTTTCTCTTCAACTCTTCACTTGGAAGCAAACCTGTTCATATTTATAGGGAAGAGCTTCTTCTTAGGGAACTTGCATCAGAACAGTTGCAAAGTGAGACTCTGAAGTAACTGCTAGTCAGAATTAAACCATGAAACTAGCTAGACTGAAGGCAACTCACCAAAGACAATTCTTTCTCACTATATAATTTAAGAAAATCAAATGAGTTACATAAGTAATCATTTCAGAAGGGAGGATGTCAGCTAATAACCTGGATTATCAATCACTTTCATTACCCTAACATCTCCTTTGTATTAAACAGTGCTCAAAGGCATCCATTATTTATAGTTCTCCTCGGGCTCAGACTTCTCCACAGCTATTTTCTTAAGGTGCATCTGTATGACGATCTCCACACCTAAGCACAAGTCTCACACTTCATTTCACCCAGGCCACTCTGACACCTGTCAGCAGCACACCAGTGCCCACGTACAAGCTATTTCACAAAGATAAAGGCATCAAGGAATTTTTAAAAAAGAAATCAATAAAAATCCATTTTAAAAAATGTTCAGAAAACAATGCAAGCGTTGCTTGCCAAATTCAGAAGGGATTTTGATCTTAGGCCCCAGCAAAACAAGGACAAAATACCTGATTCTGCTTTGCTTAGCATAGATAAAGCCTCTGATTTTAAAAATCTGAATGCCTGTCCATACATAGAGATTTATAAATTACTAGAACAACTGGCAAAGGTTCTCTGTAAGTATAGCACACCCATTCCTGAAGACATTGTAATACAAACAACCCCTCATCTCTTTAGCCATAAAAATAAGAGTTGTCCAACACACACACATGCAGCTTACTGGATCAGCTTTAAAACATCAACGCATTGGAGACCTGACAACTCCATTTGGCAAAAAGAGCCCCATCACAGCTGTGCCCCAGCAAGTAAGTTGTCAATTTAGTGTCACACACCAGAATAAAGGGGAAAGGGAGAAAAGTATACACTCATTTCTCAAAATTGACCATTCCTACTACAATTTATGCACAACTAACATCCCATCAATTCCAAATACTATCAAATTTAGAGGCTCTTAAAACAAAGAGCAGGAATATATTAAAGAGTTTAAATGGCAAAAGCACCTGGGCTTTATAATGGCACATACAGTTCTGCATCCACAATAAAATGGAATTGACAACAGTTACGTTGGGAAGTTCGGTGCAAAATTACTTTTAATAAAATCAAACCTACATAATCCTATTAAGATTTTTCTAGATCAGATGCCCACATCACAGAACTAAAACTGATAAGCAACATGTTTCAAACCCTGCTATTTTACTGCCTATTTAGTCAGACTTGCACACAGAAAAGTTCAATCACCATTCTTTAGAGAAACAGGAGAATTCAGACAGTCAGAAAATTCCATAGAATTGGTAATGATAAAGTACTAAAGAACAGCTTAATAAACACAGAAGGCATCTTTACTAGGAAAGCAGATCAAAGCGCACTTAATATTCAGTTCCTTCTCCCATGTTATATGGAACATGCACGTTTACTTCAAAATAACTTTTAAAAATAGTGATTACGTGGCATTTAGCATCATGGAGTATCACAGAAAAGTTGGCTGGAGCAGACTGAAATTAAATACTTCCTCCTACCCAAACAGATTTTCCTGAGTCTATAATCATGCAGCATTTCTTTCATGGCTAAAATTTTTTAGCTCTTCCATAAATACAAGGTGTTTATGTCCCTAATAACAGGTCCATGTGATGAATTTTCCAACTTAATCAAACGCACTTATACTTTAGGTTTCCTTTAAAAAGGCTATTTAGAATTAACATTTTTTTTTCTAAAAACTCTGTATTCTTGGCAGACTTTGGGGACTAACAGCCTGATAATCAGCTACCATGTTCCCAGTCCAGATGTGGGTATCTGGTACTGCTACATCCCTTTGCTAAGAAGGTTAATGGTAGTTAACGTTCAAAGGTACTGACTTCAATGCTTCACTTACAGCGAACACAGTAACAGAGTGACCACGTCACAGCCACAGCCTGTAACACATTAGATACAGAGAACTGATGGTTCTACATCTTTAACGAGTGAAATATGGAGTTTTACAGATTGTACCAAACAGTTGAGGCAAGTGGCTGCACCTGTGCTCCCTGGTGCCTCAGGGTTTCAAGGAAAGAAATACAACACAGCCTTTCTGAAAGCAAGAGCTGATTAAATGAAGACATTTCAGAAACTAACATATAAATGCTTATTTCCATTAGGGCATCTGTCTCAAAAAATCAATGCTCAGAGCTCTCTGTAAGAGGTGGCTCCTGAAATAAACAAGGATTTTTAGGCAGGCTACACAGAAAAGAGCTGCTTCTTCCTTCCCCTGAGAGGCAGAAAGAGCAATCAGCAATGGGGTGAGATGAAAACAGACATTAAGGGACCACAAGCAATAACCTCCTTCCTCTCAGCCTAAATGTTGCCATTGCTCAGGCTGTGCGTAAGTGAAGTTCTCTAATGGACCTGTTCTCATGCAAGCCCAGCACTTGGTCCCTCTAATCATGGCTGTGCAGTTCACCACTACCCACATAAAACCAGCCACCACCATTTAAATGACCAAGAAGGCCCCGTTTACAGCAAAACCACACCAGGAGTGCTCATCTACACACTAATCCACGGAGGGGGGGGAATGGGGCCACACGTCAGTCACCTCATCTTCCACCCTCTCTCCTCCTTGAGAAGGGGTCCTCACAACTGGGCTAGAAGGCCTCATTTGCCCTCAGCCCAACTCTCTAGTCCAGTGCATCCTTTATTACTTTTTTTTGGAATGAAGAATGCCTTCAAAGTGATGACATAAAACACTTTTCCCTCAAAAAAAGTTGAAACACTGTACTTTTTAAAGGGGAGCTCCTTTTTTGTTTACTAGTTTGTGTAACGTGCCCTCTCAAAACACACAAACAACTTCCTTTGCTCTCCTCTCATCTCAAAAATCATCACCATGCCATTTCCAGATGGAAATTGGACTAGGTTAAACCATCTGTGAATTATTTTCCCTATTCCTTGCACTGGAGAAATGGCTCATTCACATCTAAAACCAGTTTGCAGGAGACTGCTGTACCAACCCAACTGCCTGGTGTTCCCCCTAGTTCCTGTTCTTCCTTAAACAGCATTTGCCAGACCACTTGGAGACAATCCAGCTCACCACAGCAGCAGAAAATACCTTGTGCTGGTTTCATTGAATGATTATGGTTTATGAGAAAGTCAAATACAAAAGGCACAGCAGAAGCACACAATGGACAGTGAGAACAGTTCTTCCACTGGCAGCAGTCAGATTAAGAACTCATGAGATATCCTGGGACATCCTAAGACATCCCCAGTAGCGTCATTGACAGGACCAAAAACACTTGTTAGTGAACAGGACTTTCTTGGGAAATACATTTTTGAGGTAACAGCTCATACCCTTGTCTGTTTCTCTGACTGTCATGACCCTGTCTAGAGGCACATCTATCAGACATATGTTAGAAGGAATAACCCATTCACCACAGAAATGTTTTAAACTTCCAAAAAGGCTTACAACTATAAATCCCAAGGGTTATAAGCTAGAAAGTAAGAGGACTTGAGTCTAGACTCTGTGTCTTGTTTTCTACACTGAGCAATAAATACCCTTTCATTTCAATGAGATTCTTCCATTTCTAACTTTCCACCATACACAGGAAAACTAAAACATGATTCACTTGGAGTCTGGCATGGCAAGAACCTAAATATTAATTTAAGTCTTCTGGAATTAACCACAAATGACCTGTCAAATAATCGGTGAATAGATCTGTAGAACAAAACAAAAATTAAGCCAGATCTGACAAGTTTGCTTTTCACTACTAGAACCTGCATTTTTTGCCTTGAAGTTTCTATGGAAAGACATTAAAGTGAATTGGAAAATAAATTAAAAAAAAAAAAACAAAAAGGAAAAGAAAATAAAAAAGTACAGGATCCATGAACCAGCTTCCTTCTCAACAAACCTGTGCAGCACCAGGAATCATTTTAGTCTGCAAAACTACCAATGAATTTGCAATCTTCTTCAACATTCTTCACTTCCTGTGTACCACAAGAATTCTATCTTGAACAAGTCCTTCACAGTGGATTTACTTCAGTGATTTCACAATATCATACAATCTGCTACTGCCATGCCCCTTCCCATTTCTGATAATCTGAATTTCTGGTATCAGATGCTCCATTTAGTCTCAGTTAGAGACTCTAAACAGTAATCACCTCACAAATTTTCCATGAGTGTGAATTTAAATTCTCTCAATTCCAATAGGAAATGATAATATACATAATGTCAGAAATAACATATATTAATGACAGTTCTCTTGGTTAAGTCTTTTAGAAATGTTATTGGGAGCAGAGGTCTGTGGAGAGGATATGGGGACACAGTTTCCTATTTTCAGAAAAATAAAAACAACTTCTACATTTCATGAAAGAATTAGCGTTAAAACCCAGGAACTTCTGTTACCCAGTTCCAAATTTAAAACAGCAGATAATGAAGTCCCCAAAGTAAGCATAGAATTATGCCATACCTAATTTAATACAGTAATGCAGCTTGCTTTAGCACCTACGCATAAATGAGATTGATCTCCATACACTGCATACCAGGATTACTAGGGGATCACTACCTGTTAAACAGCATATTGAAGCTAAATAAGTACTCGTTACTGACATGTGACACATCAAACAAATTAAGTATTTGTTTTTAAAGTATGAAAACACCAAATGCAGTCCTTCTGAGGAAAAACACAAAAAAAAACCAAACACAAGAGCATCCTTGCTACATTCCTAAACTAATCACTGTCTTCAATAATGCTGAGATGTCTAAAAGAAGCAAAAGCTAAGAATTACCAGAATTCAGCAAACTCATTGTATAGATCTCAAGGGCTATTAAGTCCTGAGTAGAAAGGCTATTCACAGTTCCACGTAAACAGCTGTGGAGAGAAGCAATTCCCAGCATATTTCACACTGGTATCATCCCCAGCTTTATGAAATGAGAATATCCCAAAAATTGGGCCTGCAGCTTTAAGCCAGTATTGTTTAGAACCCTGGCAGACATACATGCCTTATAAATACTGTATCACATGGAATATGAAGGAGAGTGCAACATAAAACCACAATTCTTGGTCATGAAATGCTGGCATTATCTACAAATGCCCCAAAGTATATCTGAAATCAGGTCCTGGAAGATGGAATTAATTCTAACCTGAATTTCAAAATATGGCAGCAATAGACATTTTACACCTACCAAAGAACATCAGTTCTCATGATTTGGGGGCGATACAATGCAAGACTGGCAGATGCCAGTCCCTTTCCACTGAAGAAACCAGGACAACTCACAGTAGATTGATCTGGATATCTCTGTACAGAACTAGACTGGATGCAGTGCCATCTCAAATAGATGAGTCAACAAATCATTAGCTATTTCATGATGATAAAGGCAAACCTAGCTGCAGCTGATCAGTTTTTATACATGTGATGTGTCTCACAGCAAAGACGCACATTAGAAAGTTGAAAGAGTAGAAAGTCTCTGAAAGAGGAAAAGAAGTTCATGCAGCATTTACCTAGACCAAATGCACAGACATCTATTTAGTTACTGCTCTTTACTTGTGGCCAAATGGCTGCACAGCCTTCGCTTGCAGAAACCCCCACTTCCAGGGCCATTATGCAAGGGGACAGAACAAGTCTGGCTGCTAGACTGGGACATGCTAAGTGAGGAACAAGAGCCAATGCAGTGAGTAGAACTAAGCTGGTTTAAACAAAATCTTGGCATCTACTGGAAGCAGACAACAAGACAATGTGACAGTACCTGGATTTGAGATATGCTCCCATCTCTGAAACCTGGATCCTGTAACAAGATGATCAGCAGTTGGCTGCTCAGATAATCGGACCTACAGATGCTTTTCTACTGAAAAAGAACAGAGCCATCACTACCTGTGCCACAGAAATCACTTACGCATCTAGAAGAAACTACAGGGAAGTGCCCCTGAATACATAATCTTCATTTCAGGTGAAATCTTTTGAGGGTAAGGGAGGCAGGCAGGACCATTTCCAAAACGTACTACATCATAGTTACATTATCTGTGTGCACCGGATCCATGTCACTTCCTTTTAGCAACAGTGCAGCCCCTCTGTTTGTCCTCCCCTACCCAAAGCTCCAGGACTAGTTCTTGCAGAAGAGAAAACAGGGACTGACCCTACTGAAAACAAATCTGGAAAAAAGGAAATTGTTTTTATCGTTTATTCAGTTTGAGATAGGAATATACAATTGAACAGTCCTGGGATACTGAACTGCAATTCAGAAGTGCAAGAAGTTTAGCTGTCATCAGGCAAGACTGGAGACAAGACATGATCCAGAATCTCAGAAAATTCCAGGACACATCACATTCCAAAAAAGTTTCTTACCTCTGAATACATAATTCTTTTTTTTTTTTTGTCAGAAATACAGGAGATGAAAGAGCAATACACTATCAAATCAACCAAATTTCTGCAGGTGAGAGAAAATATCCAACAGGAGAAGGCAAGCCATTTTGCGGAAGACTATCTTTTTCTCCAACAAAGTTATGACATTCATAGCAAAATATTTCAGTATATTATTAAGAAATTAAAGCAGAAAATTGAGGAATAAGGAAATCAAGCCAGAATCAGAAAGATTTTAATCCAGGATTTCCTAAAAAATAATTATTTTTATCATCTCCTTCTTTATCTTCCCTAGGATTTCCAAAACAAGAATAAAATTTCCACAGTTCACTTGATCTCACTGTATTTGGTGTATCTGTACCTACTTCAGCACTGCCTGCCTTAGAAGAAAGGAAGAACTATGTCTACAGTACCAGAATAACAATTTAACTGTTGTTAAATTGGTTTATAGTAGAGCTGATTCTTTTTCTCTGCTTGAATGATAAATATTCTTTAACCGTATGATTTTCAGAATTGGGTCCTTACCTTCAAGTCAATTAATTCTGCAGACAGACAAACTGCATTGCCTTTTCTCGCCACAGTTATGTTCCTGGTCTGTGCATGGACAAGATGCTGAACACTGTGGGCATGACTGACTACTTTGAGAACAAACTCCAACAGGCTAAGTGATACCCAAAGCAAGAGTTCATTACACAGAGAATAACTTACTGCAACTGAAAATCAAATTCAAGTACAGGACCATATCTGAAATGTGAGGTAATGGCCATGAATATATATTATGTCATATAGGTCAAGAAAGGTCATGTCGGAGAAATGAATTCTGTACGTTTAAGAACAAGGAAAACCTTTATATAATACTAAGATAGTACTAAGCATATACCTCTTTAAACGAGTGTATCCTACCCCACCTGACAGCAAAGAAATATTAATGTATTTTGGCTGTTAAAGTTTGTGCCAAGCCAATCTTACAATGATAAACAATCTACACTGAATAGTAGCATGATGCACCTATCCAAAACACATGCAGAGAGTTTGACAAAACATTCAATGTCTGTCTTCTATTTGCCAGCTGCATATAGTAAATCCAAGCCATAGCTTAGATTATACAAAAAATCAGCTATGAAAAGGTTGTTAAAAAAACAACTATTTTATAGACACTTTCAGAAAATATCCTAGCAAAAAGATACAGGCCAACTGACTGGCAGCCTTTCACCCCCTTTCAGGAGGCTGGCTTTCTGCTACCAAGCTAAGAGAAATACACAAGACTGCCCAGTTGCTCAAAGACTGAGTGGCTTTTTACAGGTGGCTTACTCGACATAGGAAAAGCCATGCACAGCACAGTTGAGAGGCACTTTAAACTAACAAACGGCCTCTGATAAATTCATGTCATTTAAAAAAAGAGGAAGCAATCCTCATGTATAAATAAATATACATACAAATGTCATGACACTCTTTCAAAGCTACCCTGTGCAAATCCAGTTAAAGAAAGAGAACATGATGTAAGAGATGATTCTCACATAGAATATACACTCCAACCAATACGGAAATACCAAACTTTATAGACACAGGCAAGATTGGACATGCTTTTTAAACTCTGATCATGTTCAATGTCTGTTACTATGAGAGCCCACAATTAATCCTAACTATTAACTATCTTACTGATAATTCAGCTGGAGGGGGGAGAGGAAAGAAACCCCAAAAAGCTGTTCTATCAGTAAGTATGTGCTAAAGTACAAAAAGCAAAATCAACACTACAGCCACTGAATCCTGTAAAGCCTGGTTTATGTAAGACCTTAAACTAGACAACCCAATTCTTGTACATGGATTTTCAGACTGGGTTAGGGAATTTGATGCACAGGTGATGTACATTTCAACCTGAAATGCAACGACTCAACATAAATGCAGACTCTGCACTGATCAGAACTACAAGGAAGAACTTGCACAGGAACCCCAGCCCAGCAAAAAGCACTAAACCTTGACTACTACCACACTAACGATGCATAAATTCTTTCTTAGACTTTTTAGATCAGATTAAGCTTCACAGGCTTTTTGGAAACAGTGTCACATCTCATTGTTTGAAAACAGTCAGCAGAAATACCATGTTAAGCAGACTTTCACAATAAAATAGCCAGCCTTAAAAAAGAAAAAAAGTAAAGTATATGCTAAAGGCATAGTAGTTAAGCGCAAGAAAAGGCTGGAAAATTTATCTGTCCTACTGTTGAGATATGAAGCAGCCACAACCCTCAAAACATAACCTACAGAGCTCGGTACCCCTGCAGTCACAGCCACCTGTACAAATCAAATTAGTAACAACTGTCTTTTTATAACAGAAAGCACCCACTTCTTTTTTTTTCCACAGAATTTAGATTATTAATTTGAGTAAGACAAATATTAGAGAAGAAAACCCAGCAATTAAGTTTGATGGGACTATGGTATTTGGCTCTTTGCTTCATGTAAACGGGTCTAGTGCTACTGAGTTCCAGAAAAAGCATCCAAGAACAAAATCAGAAATTTACTGTTAAACACATTTGGAAGGCAGTAACATATTTGCTTTTCCCTCATACTGTGGGAAAATATAAATCCAACACTTATCATTAGTTACTAAACAAAAGCTAGACCCAGCCTATATTAATTGTGAACCAAGTTTCTATTTGTGTCATTCCTCCATATGGGGGACAAATTCCCTCACATGTCTCCACAGATTTTTACTTCAGCAGTTGATGAATTAATGCCTTTAAAAGAACACTATCCTCACACAAAATCTTAAGTCAACACACAAAGGTATCAGCTAACTAAAGACCCAAGCATTTATCAGCCACTCAGCACTACAAAGCAAACTGAGTAACAAGGAGAGTTTGGCACTTACATGCTCAGTGGTGCCCATCAGCAAACTGCACAGCCCTGGAAACGCCAAGGTATCTTTAGTCCTGGTGGATTACAGAAATAAGCTTCTTTAACAGTCTAAAATCAGTCCACTGCTGAGAGTGGAGCCTCAACACAGGCTTGAATTTCATTAATGAAGTTTAAACAACATTAAAAGTAGACGGAAAGAGAGATCATTGATGTTTGGAGTTTTTGCTCCAGAAAAATAAACTGATTAAGAGCAGTCACATCCAAATTTAGAACAGCCAGCAGGCAGTTAGAGTGGTTCTGGCCAAGTACATGTTTTTTCTTAATAATCTCAGTAACACTTCTAGCTCTTAGACCAATGAAGACGCCCAAGCCAGTGACCAAGTACATACCTACAGAAAGTAGTTCTGAAAAGTAAACTCTCTAGGTACACTTACTGCTTACAATCCAATTCACCAGGAAGTTCCAGTTTGCTGTTTCCCAGAAGAGGAAAGGTAATCAGAAAAAGATTCCAAACAGCTTGGTCCAAGCCTTAATACACTGCACTTGAAACCAAGCTTTCACTTAGAAGGGTAGTAACTTTGGTTCTGACTTCAGTATCAAAACCCGCCAGCAAAATCTCAAAAATCCTACAGATTCAGTACTCAAAGAAGCCAAAAGCTTGTTTCAGATCCCCAGACTGAAATTAATGGCTTCATATTTTCCTCAAGAGCACCTTTACATTTTGGCATACCTATTCCTTTCAAGCAATTTCTCACACATAAATTAATTTGTCCTGACAAATTTAGTCAGAGCTCTGCAGAAACAGGAGTTAGTATCCAGAAACATCTTTAAGCCACCACGTCTGGTAATTACTACTACAGAACACCAGGACTCCACAAAGAATTTATATGTAAGACAAATGCCAAACAAAGCAATTCACGTTTTCAGAGCTATCTCCTAACCGTACACTTCAAAGGAGTCTGGATGAATGTCTAACTGCAATTACATATGACATGATGCCATTTACACTTCCAAACTGGAGTCTGCCAGTTGTAAATTTTGGTCAATAAAAATTAAGGAAAAAAGCCAAAAACAATAACCACAACAACAAAAATGCAACCAAAAAAACAAAACAAAACCAACCAAAGCCAAACAGCCCCCCCTCCAAAAAAAACCAAAAAACAAACCCAAAACCAAAAAAGTGCCACCACAAAAGAGCAACAAACCAAACAACCAATCCACCTCTGGCACAGTGGAACAGAACAGTGTTCCTGATCTTACTTGTTATTAAAATTTTGTTCTTTCTGATGCAACATCTGCTTTTACTATACAACATAAAGAACATGAGTTCAAAATGAGCATTTGATGGATCCCACCCTCAGGATGAGAACAAATCCTCTTCCAGACACAGCTGTGTCAGTCTGAGGTTACTGTGCTTAGCACATCCCTAGCTCTGCATCCTCCACTCATTACTGTTACCACCCACATCAACATGCCAGCTGAGAGAAATGGAAGAACACTCTCCAATTTATGGTGATTTTGATCTGCCAAGCCAGCTTAAGACAGTTTGCTATAGGCCCTTGTTAGCCCAGGTCATGCTGATGGAAATGTACAGTTCCAGAAAAGCTCAGAGAAATTTCAATCAGAGCTACTATGGCCCCATCTCCAGCCCCACTTCAACGGCAAGTCCCATTTTCACCCCCTGACCTGAATGATCAGCCAGTTCAGATAAATGATCCAGCAAAAATTCAACAAAACAAAAAAAAAAGGGCAATTAATTACTATTTTCATTAACTCTATGACTTTGCTTAACTCACAGCCACAAAGGCTTCCTTCCTTGCCAGCAGAGGAAGATGCACAGTCAAGGAAACAGGACCACCAGAGCTCCAGTTTAAGTTGCCAAGTTTCTTGACAAACTTAGGCAAAACTAAAATAGAGCTGCTTCAGCAAAGAGTGGTCACATCCTCCTCCTCCTCTGCAAGCAATAACATTTGTAGAGCCATGAAGCCAGTTCAGGCAGTTGATCCAACTGAAGCTTAACATTTTTCTGTACAACCATTTTCAGCTGGATCAGCAAAGAAAGACTAACAGGGGAAAACAGATCCTTTTGGTGAAAGCATTGGCAGAAAAATCAAAGCTGCTCTGGTGATAATGCAATAATATGACTGTAGAGGAGATGTTAAGTCTTAGCTTGATTGAATTTATGCTTGGTATTCTGCAGAAGAAAGACAGTATGTTCAAATCTCACTTATTAAAATTGTGAGCTCAATTGAGACTGAACAAGAAATCTGTAATTTTAATATACATTCACTGATCCAAGTAAACCTCAAAAACAAGACTAAGGACATGATTTCACATTAGTTTAAACCAAGCTTATTTGATAAGCTGGCAAATAAAAATATAAATAAACTTTGACCCCTCCCCTAAAAAAAACCACCTGAGTCAGCAAAGTGTCAAATGAGTGCAATAAGGAGGATACAACTCCAAAGTCATCGATTACACCAGCTTAGGCTGCCAATCTCTTACTTGACACCTTCTGTAAAACATCTTCTAGAGTGCAGAAGATTTACTTTCTATAGTTTTAGAGAAATTAATTTTCTCCCCAATGTTATGCAGCTCCATCAGTATTACTAGTGGAATAAAACCAGCTATAGGCAGAATTCCAGGATCCTGCACAGTGCTGTAACAGGCTCTCACAAACACACAACAAAAAAATCTCCTACAATATGTTTTTCCCAATAGCTCCTATTCCTGGGGAGGGAAGCACTTTTGCAAGGACTTTCACTGCCATTTCAGAAAGTTTTTATCCCATCACATTCATTATGGTAGGAAAGAAAATTACTTACAGATCATTCTAACACCAAGCAGCTCTATCAAACCACAAAATGTAAAACTTAGAAGTCTAGCAAGTTTTAAGAGCCCAATGTGGCTTGCTGGTTTGGGGTTTTTTCTTCCTTAATGCATAATGCTGTCAAGCTAGTAACACAAAATCAGAAGGTTTCACAACAGTAGGCTGAGAAGATAAACAAACTTGTCTACTCTGTCTAGTTTACATGCGCCTTCAGTTTCCACCCATTTAAGCTAAATATTAAATGCAGGGAAGTAATTCCCAGGATGAAAAATAAATTTTCTGCTAGTAAGGATTTAAATGGATGATTTGAATTGCATTTCACATGTATACTTTAGAAAAAAAAATCTATGATGTGTTATGTTTAGAGTTCTGTAAATCCGAATTTTCACTGAGGCTTAAAATCAACACTTTATGCAATTACAGATTAAAAAGATTTTACTGTAGGATAACTCAGGGTATCAAGAGTCTTATAATCACAGGCAAGGATGAACACATCTCGAATTCATTGTTTTGGACTTTGTTCACATTTTTATTTTTTCTGTAAGTCTTCTGTTAAGGGAAAAAAACAACATTTCCACAGAGAATTGCCAAGAGATGAAGAAATGGAAAACACTCACTGATGAACAGAAAAACAATACTGTTTCTCTATGGTAACTATTAACTTCTGCATAATCATAAAGACCATTTTAGCAGTAACCATAGATCAATAAGTCAAATAGAACTGAGTCAGAAATCCATTTAAATATTTACATTTTTTGTTACAAGTCATACCTAGAGTATGATGCCAAAGAGAATGACTGTGCCTTCCATTTTACCCACTCCCCTCATTCAGGAGCCTATCCCAAGATGCAGAATGATCAAAAATACAAACCAAGAAGACAGCAGAGCAAAACAAAACAAAACCCCTTAAATGTTGACAGCTATAAACTTCCCCTACTCCGGACAGCTGAATTAGGAAATATTGACAACAACATAGAAAACACAACAGCACACAGAAAAGCTCCCTTATCATTTCATAAACCATTAATGAGTAGGTTACATAAATCTACTAGACAGAAGGAGTTGTAGACCGGAGCTTCTGCAAGATATTAACTCTCCTGTGAGGGATGCATCATTTCGTTCTTGAAGACTGTTCATCTCCATAAGCGCAATAAAAGGAGTTAAGAGCATTCCGAACAGGAGCTGCATTTTAACCCTTCGTGACCAACCGGGCACGGAGCGAGGCGATGCTCCCCGGGCCCGCCGCAGCCCCCGCCCCGCACGCTGTTGCTCATCCATCCCTCCTGCGCCCGCAGGACGGGCCGAACCCGGCCGGCTGTTCCTTTGTGCAGCCTGGCGGGCTGCCGCACACGCACTGAGGCACCGGCCAAGCCACGAACCGGGTGAAAAGAGACTAGCCCCGCTGCTCACGGGGGCCCTTTTCCCTACAACTCCCGCTGCCAGACTGGGTCGTCAGCGCCATCGCCTCGAAGCCTCGTCCCGACGCCTCCCGAACTTCACAGCGCCCCAGCCCCAGCTGAGACGAGGCGGCGGATTTCGGGGAAGCCCCTACTTCCCGGAGCCCCCACTCGCTCCCACGGCCGCGCAGGAGGGGCAAGCGATACAAAGCGCCTGGGAGCGGCCGCGCCGGAGGGACCCTCTGACGGAAACCTGGCCGGGATTCAAGGCCTAGGAGAGACCGCAGGCACAAGCAGCCCCAGGAGAACCCCAGGAAGCGGCACCGCCCCGGGGGTCGCTCCCTCGGACCGGTGGCTCGGTGCTCCCCGCATGGCCCTTCGGTGCCGCGGACGCCCCCCGCAGGCTCCACCTGCACCGGGGCCCCACTCCACCGCACCCCAGGGATCGCGCCCCACCCCACCGCC
>VZRL01004623.1:1684334-1813542 GCA_013397895.1 Origma solitaria
TGTGCCTGCTGCCGTGCCCTGGGAAAGGGGAATTTTGGGGATTAGTGAGGGAAGAGGGGAGTCTCACAAACGTCAGTTAGGCGGCAGTGTCGGCGATCACTACAGCGATTAGCTTGGTGTCTGTTGCTGTGCAATTCCGATTTCATCTATTTAACATACAAATAAATGTATGCAAATAAAGGCGAAGTGTCGCTATTTTGATTTTTCCTGGGGGTCTAAATTTAGTAAGTACACTGTAAATACACTGTGTCCAACTGCTATGTTTTGGGGGGGAAAATTACATCTTTTGTTATAACTCTTACTAGTACAGGTGTGGGTTTTTTTCCCCTTAAGATTTTCTCTTGTTCCTGCCTTGTTGATGGTGACTCTTCAGGGTAACCATTGGTCACTTGGAATTTTGAGTATTTTAAGTATTATGACTTTCTTTACTCTAAATACCTGTAGAAAATTGTTCAATAAGCAGATAGAGGAACCCCTCATATAAGCTTCTGAGAGTTAGGATTCCCCTAAGTAACCTCCCTTGGCAGAAGATACTCTGATTTACCTTCAGAAATTTCAAGCGCACCTCAAAGAATTCCCTGGTATGTGCTCTCCAGATAACATGCTGTGCTGATGTTCATGTTTCCATCAAAGCAGCAGAGATAAGTCAGCAGATGTCAGGGAGGAAGTTGCTCCTTGTGCTCACATGGATCAGTATCTTTAAAGTCCAGTCTGTTTTTAAGCATGACTTGGAAACAGCAGCAAGCACTGGTCTTATAAATCCATTTCTGCCTTCAACATGAGTGACTGAGATCACCTACCAAGTGCTGTGATGATTGGCTGCCATAACTATGAAAAAGACAATGAAGCTCCTGCCCAAAAAAACCCAATTAACTGGAAGCCAGCTGTTTTTGCTGGCACACTGATAGCTGTTAATCAGCTTGAATGAGGCTGTTGTAGTGGGAACTTAGGGATGTGACCTTCTGAACTAGAGGAGGTCATGCAGATGTTTATCATTGGCAGACGCTGGGGAGATACTGCTGATTACCTGAAAGGCTGCTTTTATCCACATGTGGTAGCGCTATACTTAAGAGCAACGGAGATGTCAAAACCAGAGTCCTCCTGTATTTGTAGAAAGAAAGCTCTTGGTCAGTGTTTGTAAAAGATTGATCTCTGAAACCTTTTTAATCCAAAAGATGTCTTGCAATATGTTTAATGTTCAGAGAACATTGATGTTGTTTATATACTACTGTTTTGGATATCTTTATGTGGTTTTGCTAAGACTTGGGTGTGGGACAGAAAAGTTGGTGACAAACACAAAGTTGGTCAGTGGGTGAGTCCTTAAAAAGCAGCTCTCAGATTTTTCCAAACTATACATGTTTTCACATTGCATGATGTAACTCAATGCAAAACAATTGGAAATAAACCCCAAATATATACAGTCCAGCATGCTTTTGAGTTTTGGCAAGATGTACCTCATTTTTCTCAGTGAATTTTAAGAGGCTGTATCATTGTCTGGTCACAGACTTGCTTTCAGACAGGAGGTAGCTAATGCACAATAGAAAGTATGGGGGTATAAGATTTTCAGTGCAGTAACTTCTTATGCCTTTGAAATTAATTTCACCATAGAAGCTAATAAGTAGTGTGCCATGGGGCAGAGAGTAAGATCAGGAAGATGTCCTGACATTAAGCCTGTTGTTTGCTTCTGAAAATGCAGCAAAGTACCCCAGAAAACAGAATTGAGGGACACTGAGGAGTTCCAACTTCTTTGACTTGGCTGACACAAGATAATATAGGAAAGTGGTGGAAGGTGGGGCAAACAAGCAGGATAGGGAGAGGGAAGGGAGAGGAAATAGATTTGCAGTGAACAAGCCACTTCAAAGTTTCAGTGAATGGTCAGTTAAATTTGTTTCATTTTTAGGCAAAACCAACGACCATCAAAGAAGCTCTAGCTAGATGGGTAAGTACTAAAACAGTATCTAGTGGCATGGGGTTTGACTATATTCAGCTAAATTTTTCGAACATTGTAAGAAATATATTTCCTTGAAGCATCTGCTTTAAGAAGTTTCACAAAGTAAACTGATGATTACTGTTGTTGTATAATACATTCTGTTGGACTTTATGTTCCTGTTAAATTGATACAACTGGTAAAGATGATTCTGTTTTGCCCTCCTGCCTTGTTCTGCTGAATATGCATTGGCCTGAGCCACAAAGAAATTCAAAGTTGTGGATGTATGTTTTAATTATGCTCTGTTCACTTTACCTAAGTACAGTCCTTCCCACAGAATAAACAAGCATAAATTCTCACCGTACTGAATTCAGTGAAACTTCTACATGTCTTTTAACATGTGGTCCGTTGTATTGTATAAAGCTTAACTCAGTGAGTTTCTTGGTTGTTTTTTTTTCCTTCTTAAAGCACTATGTTAATACAGAATACAGTATTGTCTGGGGGTGGCTGACCTGGTCTTCCAGAAAGCTGTGTGTTGGCAAGTATGCAGATGTAATTTCAAACGATAATGTAGGATGCTCATCTGTCCAGTAAAATCAGTAAGAATCTTTCCCCAGTCTCAGTGAATTTTAGATGAAGGCACAGATGTGCTGTTTGGTGTACATGCACTTCCCTGCTAATTCTGGCCAGCTCCTGGAGCAAGGATTTATAAATTTTTTAGTCTCTAGAAGATCTGGGTGTGAGAGGGTGGGCGGGTACACTTGAAAGTCAGAAGCTCAAGGTACTGACCTGTAACTGAAGATTACTTCCATTTTGAATTTTATCACTGTTTAGTACCTTCAGTATTTCAGGGGTTTTCCATTTATGCTGGTGTATCCCACAAACTTCACTACTGCTCTCCTAGTAAGAACTAGAATGCCACAACTTGCAGACATTAGCATTACTAGAGGCGTAACTCTGTATTTAAAAAGTTTTCTTTTCCTCCCTCACTCTTTCTGCCTTTCAGAACTTCAGCTCCATATTCCCTATTACAGATTTGTTTTTCATTTGCTCCTCTGTCACATGTCTCTTAGACAGAATTGGCCTGTGTCAGTGAGTTTCCATTAACGTTAGGCATGAAGTGCTGAATTTGCTTTTCTGGTCAAGTTATTGGAGGTGGCTCTAAATCTTCCTTTTACTCTTCCTAATCTGGGTCCATGTGATTTGTACAATTGGATTTGGTGTTATGATGCATTCTGAATGTTTTTCTTCCCTTTGGCATAAAGGTTTACCTATGCCCTACAGACAGGGTAACATTAGTTAATCAAAGCAGCTTGAAATCAAAGCAGTTTCAACTTGGCAAACATGTAACCAGTTCTTAAAAAGATGTGTCTGTTCTACCTATACTTTCTGTGGGGCATGTTGTGGTTGTGCAGCTGCTTACAGAAGTACTTGGCGATGAGGATGAATTTTCTTCCTGCACGTGCTCACTGCTGGCCACAGTCTATGTTGGAAGCTCTCTCCCTTTCATGTTTTTAAGGAAAAATGTATTTTTATTTGTTGGTGTAAACTGATAGATTACAAACTGAATATAAATACAAATAGATACAGTGATGTTCTTAGAAAACAAAATTGGGGTTTCACATTGATAAAGTTACTTTGTTTGAGCATGTATAGCCGTATTCCAGCAAAACATCTGACACGTTTATTTGCTAAATCGTTAAGTATGAATAAAAATAGTGTCACACTGAATTTGGACAGAAACTGGAATATAAATAAATGAACAAGACAACATGATTTTTTCAATTAAATTAAGTTTTCTGAAGTATTTTGGGTGCATAAGAGGAAAAATGATGTTATCAAAACCTGATGTTCTACTGTGGGATACTAAAAGAGTTATGGGATATGATTAATTTAATTACAAAGTAGCCATATAAACTGGGGCACACACTGCTATCTCTCTTCTCAGTAGATACATGAAATGGGGGAGAAAACAACAGTCCTTGTTTTGGAAGCGCCAAGATTTCTCCTTTGTTAATGGACCTCCAGTCCTACCACTGAACACTGAGTGAACTGACAAAATGCTTCCTTTGTGCTGTCAGGGAGGCAGCTGTCAAAACTGTCTAAATAGATACTTGTTCCAAGTGTTTAGTCAATAATTGCCATCACTTGAGAATTTTTAAAGCTTTAATAGACTGTATTTTTAATAAACCTGAATGCTGAAGTTATGGCCATTTTTCAAAGGCTTTGAATTTTACAAAGTATTTAACTTAGAAAATTATCAGCCTAGGTTGTAAATAGAAAATCTGTCTTTTGCTGTATTCTCTAGACTGTGACATCTTCCCCCACTCTTTTTTAATGGCTAATTAGATGTTTTTTTTTTTTTAGATTCTTAATGCTGTGAATCTGTTGAGGTCCTCCCCCAAAACACACTCCCCTGTGTTCAGTTTGTGTTGTGAGCTAGGCATGAGTTCTGAGATTTCTGGGTGAAGTGGGAAGGAGACTTTTCTGTCAGAACTTTTAAAATCTGCTTCTGCTATAGATTGGCCCTAGCTGAGGTTTCTATATGTCAGTCTCCATGGAAATACCTTAATTCAGAATTTTAGTCTTCCATTATTCTCCATTCTCTATGGCATACAAATCTTTGATTAAATTGGTCAAGTGTAACTTTTAGAAACCAGCGTAGGTAATGTATAAGTTCTTTTGAAATCTTGAAAATAAGCTATCCTTACCCTTTTTATGCTACACCAGCAGGAACTTTGATAACAGTGCTCAAAATGCTTTCTCTTTTCAGTAGACTGGAATTACTTCTATAGTAATCACATTTAGGGTAATTTTTTTAGTATAGCAGTTTTTGCTAATTGCATGTAACAGTGAGCCTCTTTCTCACCTTTCTTTTCTTTAGGAAGAAAAAAGTGGCCAGAAGGCTTCAGAGGCAAAGGAGGTGAAACTGTATGGGCAGATTCCTCCTGTGGAGAAGATGGATGGCGCTCTCTCCACTCTTGTTAACTGCGAGTAAGTTAAATTAACAAGATATTGGAAACAAAATATTCTCCTCTGTGTTTCATTTTTTCTGCTGTCCACTGCAAATATGTATTTACTATGTTTAAGTGTGGCCTTCAAAGCAGCAGCTTTCGCATCTTTTTTTCTCAGTTGAGCTTCTCTTTCTACACACAGTTGCCCTTTTTAATTCAAAGACTCCTGTAACTTAACTCAAAAGGTGTCAGGGTAGATTCTGTATTCATATTTGTCCCCAGAAAAACTGTATACTGTTTACCGGTATATAATTACAGATCTGCATTTGGAGTCTATCAGCTAACTGGCACATTTATGATCCATTCCAAAATTCATGAAAAAAAGAGGCAATTTGAGCAGGACTTTCAGAAAGAGATCAGAGTAATTTCAGAAATAAACATCCATGCATTTGATAAGGGTAGGCATCAAAAGATAGTCCAGTATGTCATGTAAGTAACTCATGGTGCTTTCTCAGAGGCTAAATAAAGTTGAAGAAATCTTGATGGTTTGAGGATATTTTGAGTCTGTTTACAGATCCAGTTACTTCACCATTTAATGAGACGTGAACATACAATTATTTCTAATGTAGTGGTGTTTGGACATGGAACTCTTCCAATGTAGTGATCCTTTATATAATGTGAATTGATTATTCTTGCTTTTAAAGGAAACTATCGCTGTCTACAAACTGCATTGATAGAATCGCCAACTTGAACAACCTAAGTAAGTGACAAGCCAGCTGTCCATCGTGTTTGTTTTCTAGTTGCCTGGCTAGGATATATACCATCATTTGTTACATGTGTCCAGCTTTATTTATACCTATCATTATCCTTTTGTATTCCCTCCTCGTAGAACATTACAAGTGACCTTTAAAATTATCAGTCTTACTGGAGAATGCATGCTGAGCAGCAGTGGTATATTGAAGCAGGTATCCCTCCACTAGCCTTGACAGATGTTTCACAGTGCAACAAACAAAAAATTCCATTCAGTAAGCACTTCAGAACCCTCCAGTGGGCCTTGCTGTGATAATCAACACCTAATCAGTTCTTGAGGGGTGTGATGTCATGACCATTTTCCATGCTCCTGATGGAGACAGTCTGCAGTTCAACTCTGCAAATGCAGTATTGGTTGCAGTGAGGTTGGAGTGTTGTAGACCTGGATGGAAAAATGTCATTCCGCTTTGCAGAGGATTGGATATACTTGGTTTCATTTAGTTCATACTTTATAAATTGATGTGTGACCTGTCTAGAAGTAGAGCTTCTCTTTCTTGGACAGTTGTCTTTGAAACTCTTGGGTTACTGACTTTGGAATAGAAGTCTTCATGGTTTCTCCTCAAGACTTTGACTGTGACGTAAGGCTGGCAAAGAGCTGCAGAGTTTGAAGTGGAGCTTCCAGGCTTTTCTGTTCCCATTAAAATGCCAGCTGGATAGATAAGCAACCTGGAATCTCATCCTCTCCAACTGCACACCAAGAGATCTGTCAAAGAACTTGATGAACTTATTTCTTTTCATAATAAGCTCAGACTTCAAAGGATTTGGAAATACTAGTCAAGGAAAAGATATTCCAGTAGTTTTTCCATATAACTGTTCTGTAATACTTCAATTGAGTAACTATAATGAGAATAAATAATTGGGCAGTTATATATAGAAGTGAAACCAATGAAATTTTTTAGTGTGATAAAACATTTAAAGCCTTTAAAATATTTTAAATACTTATATTAATGTAGATTCGAAACATCCAGCCGGTACCAAGTATTGGATGCTAAAGCCAGACAAACTAGAACTAAGTTGAAATGTCTCTCATCAGATATCGGTAAGGCAGCTTTATATGCTGCCTCTAGTATAGAAACCTGCTGCCTTAAAGGAAGATCAGAACCACTTTTGCCCTGGGTAAGAAGGGATATGAGCTGTGTAAGATCAAATGAAGCAAGTCAGCAGTTAGAGTTCAGGTGCAAGGTGAAATAATAATTTTTATTCAGTATTTATCAAGACTGAATTTCAACTAGGTAATGTATACATGAGCAGCTTTGTATTCATGAGTGTATTTCTGAACTTTCCCCTTCATCCATTCCTGCTGATCTGTTTAGGTCAGGAGGTTTTGTTTCTGTTAGGTGATTCTTTCTTAGGGCAACCTGTTCAGAGTGCAGTTTATAAGCAGAATATGGTGTTTTACCTGACTTACAGCATCTCCTTCTTTTAAAAAAACCCTGTTGATTAACAAGATTTTTAAAAATTTATTACAGAAAATTTGAGGATACTGTCTTTGGGAAGAAATAACATAAAGAACTTGAGTGGATTGGTATGTGCTTTTTAGTATTTATTCTTCACAAACAAAATAGAATGTGAAGTAATTCCCCTATGTTCGTACAATTCTTTGCTGAATTTAATAAAATTAATTGAATAAATGGTTAGGCACTAACCTTTTATATTCTCCTTTTTCTATCACTGTTCACCTTCTTATGACATTGCTTCTGAATTTTCAGGTAATTGTTCACCTTTTTTTTTTGGTTTAAATTTTCTTCATGTTTGGAAATTCTGCTACACTAATTTACTACACAGAAGAATTTTAGAGATTTTGTTGTCTTGAACAAAGATGATCAGAACTTTTGTTTGAAAACTGCAGTCTATCTGTAAAGCCATTTAAATTCCACTGGCTTTACATGAGTATAATTCCTACAGACTTTTTGCATGCAGAACTTTCTCCCTGATGATACTTAGGCTATGCTTCCTTAATACAAATATTGGCAGTCCTATAAACACGCACTTCCTGAGAGTCAGTCCCCATTTTGTTAACTGGCACCTGGAGCAATATGGCTTTAGAGAGGATGGTGGCAGGACTGAGTTTACCTAGTAGGGGAGAATTTGTTGAGGAAAAAATTGGATCAATTTTGTTACATTTTAATTCAGGCCAGAAGAATTTTTTTTTCAATCAACATTTTTAAAATGAATATATAAATTATTTTCTTTCTCAAGAGATACTGTTTCTCTTCAAAGCTATTCTCACCTTCAGAGACGCCATATCTCTTGTGTGAAATGCAGAGTTAGTGTGTAATGACTGGTTTAAAAAAACCTCTCTTTTGAGAGAATTATGGAAGTGATTTCTCACCAGCAGGTACAAACATACCAGAACGTACCAGAATCAATAATGCTCTCACACTATATAACATTCCTTCTAAAGCAGTTGTTGAATTGCATTCATTTCATGTATGTGTGCAGTGCACAACTAGGCAGATTTGTCTCCTCTGCCCATATGCCTTAAGAACAACTACTCAAGCAAGCTATGTCTTGTTTTATTCTAATATAGCAATTTCTGTCCTCCTTACATATATTTGCATATATAATTTTGCGTTTAATTCCCATGACCATTTGCCATTCACAATAATTAGGGACCTGCTTAAAAGGAAATGAGAACCAATATACCTTAGTATTTTCTCACATGAGGTGACCTGTAGAAGGTGAAGAAAAAGTATGAATAATAAGGAAGATGGACTTCTGCTTATCTGAGTAGTCCTGTCATTTTCCAGGAGGCAGTTGCTGATACTTTAGAGGAGCTGTGGATCTCATACAACTTAATTGAGAAACTGAGGGGTATCCGTGTAATGAAGAAACTGAAGGTTCTTTATATGTCCAATAATTTGGTGAAAGAGTGGGGTAAGACATGCATCTCTACTCCGTAGAGACTTCTCCTGTAGTATGGTGAATGCATGAGTTAAGTTACCAAGTCAATAATAGTGCTATATCTCATGGGGCTTTGATTCTAACTGATAGGCCTGCAGACATGTGCAAAATCCCTAAACATCCACTCATGCAAGAGAGTAAAAATAGTTAGAATGTTGAATTTAACTTCTAAATCCAATTAAGTTTGTATTTTAAATCATCTTTCTCCAGCCTCTTTTAAAATGCATCCCTGTTCTTTAACCTGACCCCAGTTAGAGCCCAAGCAGTCCCTCTCCTGTTGTAGCCCATGCTCTTTATGTTTGCACTGAGTTTGAAAGGAATGTGTGGTGCAGATGTAATTTCCATATTTCACAATCTGGTTGGTGTTTTCACCTTTGTGGTTGCAGCAGAGTTTGTGAGACTGGCAGAGCTGCCATTACTAGAGGATCTGGTGTTTGTAGGCAATCCACTACAAGACAAATACGCAGGTGATCAGACAAGTTGGATCGAAGATGCAACCAAACGGGTACCCAACCTGAAAAAGCTGGATGGTGAGTTTGGGGCATGAGGCAATTTGGGTGAGTTAAAAGCTTAGTATAAGGACAACCACAGGGAAATGAATCATAACCTCAGAGATTCATCTGTGTGCCCATGAAATTAACATTCCTCCTGCCTCTTTGGAGTTATTCAGAAGTAGTTACTGAGATCCTAGCTGCAGAGTTTGATGGATTTTGTGGTGTTAAATCCAAGTGGTCTTGCAACCTGCTGTTGGGCATTATTCTGTAGTTACCCAAGTAGTTTTGTCAAATACCTAATAGGGAACTGAAAGATTTAGCATTAAATAAGTTAACAAGGCTTTCATCTTCAAAGTTGAATTACAGTTTTCCCAACAAAAGAGGTGACATGAGAGAATGGGATAGACCGGATATGCTCTGGTTCACTTTTGAAGCAAGGGCAAGTATTCAAAATTGCATGCAAATTTCCTGAGTGCCTGAATATCCTGCTCCATTACTGTAGTAAGCCTCAATTCGTAAGCTGTCCTCTCCTATTTAAGACACTAATATGAAAAGATGTTCAACCTTGTTCTGATTAGTGACTAAAAATTAGATAATTTTGAAATTTTTAAATATGTTAATTACTGTCAATGGAGATGTTAGCTATTCACTATTATCCCCTGTTTACTAAAGCAACAAAGGGGAGAGCAGTACTGGTAACACTAACGAAGAGTCAGAATAGCAGCAGGGAAGGGAAGAGTGTAGGGATGTCAACGAGACAGCTACATTACAGGGAGCGGTGGATGGGAAATCTATTACCAGATTCTATCTAAAACCACATCAACTGCAGTAAAAAAAGTTATTAGAAAGTGGAAGCCTGATGAGAGAATTGCACTGCTAGGAAGGATGGCCTCCTGTGGTCCAGTTGCTGTTGTTGTAGGAAATGTTTTGAACATGAAACAAAAAATGGAATAGGGCACATGTTTGTATGGGCAGAAAGTACCCTTGGTAGTACAAGGTTAGACTTACTTACCACACTAAAACATGGGCATGTATGTCATGGAAAAGGCAGCACAAAGTAGGCGCCCTACAAGACAAGGGTGATGTGATGGTTGGTTCTTAAGCAGTTGAACTGACTTGGTGCAACTCCCAAAGACTACGTGAGGTTGATCTTAGCAGACCATGCTTTAGCACCTTTTTATTCCCTGTTACCTGAGAAGTTGGAAAAACATCCAACAGAGGAGCTCATCAGTTGAGGGCTTTTCTAGTTAAGACCAGTTCCGGTATGCAGAAGTTCATGTTGGTTAGAAACAGGCAGGACATACCACTCTTGACTCTTTCCAACAGGACAGATAAGCTTTCAGGTAGATCATCATTAACTATGTCTTCCTCTTTTTTTTTCTATTTTTTTTTTCTCCTAGGTACCCTAGTTGTTAAAGGAGGAGGAGAAGAAGAAGAAGGAGGGGAAGGAGAAGGAGAAGAAGGAGCAAACTGATGACAGTTTCTTGTTGGGTATTAAATTATTAAAGTAACTCCAGATAGCTTGGCACATAAACTTTTATAAAAGTATTTGTTTTGAAGAAATCTTTGGGCAGTTTTAAAAGACCAGCTTATCTCCACAGTCTCTCACCCAAAGAGTTAATTACCAAAAATTGGTCACACTGGTTTTGTCAAGCTTATGACACCTTCTGTAGAGACTAGTGGAGCTGAGTTTACCTGCTGTTTTGCTAGCAAGGGATCTTTATGTAAATTAATACATAGCTATTTTTAATTCCTGACTAGTGGTGCTTGTTGTTCACTCTTGGGTTACAAGAGAACCATTCTAGCTTGTTTGGAGCTGCTGGCCAACATTGAATTGGAAACACTGAGGCCAAAAGAACTATGTTGTGGTTTAGAGACACCTGACAAGCTTTGTTGTGTTTAGTTTTGTCATGGGACTTTCTCAATATTTTTAATATGCGAGTTTGCCTTTTCATTCCTTGAAGTGTTATGCCAAACAGGCCCAGCAGTTGCAGACATACGCACAAAAAGGTATTGGTCTGATGGTCGCTTGTCCCTGGCCTTAAGTTTTGAAATAGGCTTCTCACATTGGAAGTCAACTGCATTGCTCAGAAGGCCATGTATAACTTATATATTTATTTATTTTTAAGAGGCAGTAGGAATTCTTTTCATGGTTTCAGTAACACTAAAATATCCACTAACTTTTTTTGTTTCTTATTAAGACATTCCTTTAGATTGGAATATTTGGCCTAGTAGCCTACAGCTGGTTTCTGGCTTTGGATTGGGTCACTGGTGGACATAATCCTTCTCAGCTCTGGAATCTTCCTATAACTAAGCAGGCTGATAGTAACAGAGAAGCAAACAGTGAACGGAAGACCTGGGCATGAGGACAGAAAATTTTGGTTTTGGGGATAAATTTTTTTGTGAAAGCACAGGTACAAGCAGTGAGAGAAAGTATATGTAATTAGTGGGAAAGGTGAGATGAGATGAGACAAGACGAGATGAGATGAGATGAGAAAGTAGGCATTGGAAAAAAAAGTATTGAGAAGGTACTGAATGTGCTATATTGCAGGGTAACCATTCCTAGTGAAGTCCCCATATGTGGCTGTTTCTAGTGAAAAGCATTAAACAATCATGAAGACATACCTGATTGCACTGTGGGATGCCAATAGTGCGGTTTTTCTTCGCTTTGAAGAATAGATTGAGTCACCTGAGTAGATTTTTCTGCACTTCCTTTCTAATTTCTAACAAGCTTTTCTTCTAATTTATGGTACCATCTTTGTTTAAATTAAAGTGGCAAGAAGTGTATCTGCTGGTTCCAGCTCAGGTACAGAAGGGATGGGGGAAGAATGGCACTCCTAATTATTTTGTTCGTGAAGGTGTGGAAGGAGTTGAAATCTTGGAAGTCAAGCTCAGAGATGAAATGGTAGAATTGGCCCAGGCAACAGTGGTACTGATCTCAATCTCCCGGTATAATTATAGTAGAAGGTTCTCTCAAATCAGTTTCTAAGTGAACACTGTGAAGTAGATTACAAGACAATCACAGTTTAGTTTCAATATACTGCTACTTAGTCTGTGATTATTAGAGGAATTCTAAAGTATTCCAATTTAAATTGGCAATTGCTGAAGAGGTTTGAGTTTAATTTAGATCCCTTACTAAAAATAAGGTCAAGAGCACAATGGCAAAAACTGTGGACATTCTTCACCCCAGCACAAACTATTTCCAGGCAGCAGTTCTCTTTACCAGAAACTAGTTTCTTAACTAGTTCACTGGACTTAGACAACTTCATTTTCATTTGTTATTTCTTTTAGAAGTATTCTCCTAGTTTTATCATGAGTAAAGGCAGCATTGACCAAGAAGCACCATGGAGGAGAGTGTCTACAGTCAGCAGCCATTTCACATGGATGTCTTATGAAGCCAAGCCACTCAGTTCGCTTACAGCCAACCAGTCTTGGCAAAGTGGGTGTTCTTGGGCAGTACAGAGCCCGTGGCACACTTAGGCCCTCCTGGCCCTATCTGCGGGGGGGGGCCCACAGGGGATTGGCTGTGCCCTTGACAACTGTAGTTAAAGTGTGGGTAATGTGAGCTGGAGCTTGACTGACTCAAAACTTGCCTTGTTTATGTTCCAAACAAGCAGAAATGCCAAATTCGGCTCTGTACTTGGAGATATTTTCAGAGTAGACCATGTGGTGCTCGTCTCCTAGTGCTTGGCCACAATACGAAGTGGTTGAAGCTTTGTACCTAGTCTCTCCCAGCACAACATCTGCAAGAGTGATATGTATGGCTGGGTTAGCTCCACACGATTGTGACAGGTAATTCCAAGTAATCCTGCTGGTTGATTTTTTAATATCTAAATATGGCCTAAGTCTGTACATTTCTGAAGGTTTTGTTAGATACTGCAAATACTCTACACTTTAGTTATTTTGGGGCATTCTGAGAGCAGAATAGAAGTATAGTGTTCTGACTACGTTGTGATGACTGGAACAAAACATAGCTCCATTGAAAAGTTGTGAGGGGTAACAGGAGAGGCTACACCTATGGGAATCAGTCCAAATACTATTGTAGATGGTGGTACAGCTGGATGTATTGTATGGCCTACTGGCATTGGTGCTTTCCACAGATCAAACAGCACAAATTCTCAAGCTCTTTTCTTTGGGGGCTGCATTATAAACACCATCAAAAAAAGTTTAAAAATCATTATTGAAGGAAGGGAGCATCCAGTCTTAGCATATAATTTAAAATCCTTCTGATAAAAACTATGTATCAATCTCATTGAAACATACACTAAGAAAAGAATAAACTGTGGCTCTTGTTTGTCAGAAGATACTTCATCGCCAAGCTGGAAGTTTCACTTAACCTTGCTTTGCCTAATGAATCACGATTATTCTCAAGAAAAGAACAACCCCCACCCCCCCAAACTTTTTCTCTTCCAAAGTAAAGTTTCCATAAATTTTATAATTTGCACTTTAAAATTATGCACTGGATGTGGTGGAAGACATAGAGAGGTGGTAGAATTAGAACAGCTGGTTTCCATACTGCTGGTGCTACATGATGTCACGTGTAAGGTGACAGTGACACTTGACCTGTGCACCCACAGGGACACTGGAATGAGGTGCTGGAAGGCCTGGCTTTCACTTGTACACTTTGCTCTTCCCTATCACATCGCATCCAGTGAAGTAGTAAGCACACTATTATTCATGGATGAAAAAACCACTCATGTAAAATGTGCAAGCCATGTGGAATTCTGCT
Source organism: Origma solitaria (assembly GCA_013397895.1). Classification (NCBI taxonomy): domain Eukaryota; kingdom Metazoa; phylum Chordata; class Aves; order Passeriformes; family Acanthizidae; genus Origma; species Origma solitaria. Next base: position 1,698,153 of record VZRL01004623.1, read on the forward strand.
TTTCCCAGTGAAATTATGGAGGACTAGCATCCACTTTATTCCTAGAGAAATATCCTAAAATAACATTAGTGGTAGGAAATAGCTAGACTTTTTGCTTACTTGTTGGCACACTCACCTGTCTTCAAAGAGCTGATGTGTATGCAGTGATTATTGAGAACTGATGGAAAAATGACAGAAGAGACCTGAGAACCAGCAGATGACTCAGGTTACACTCAAAATAGGCTTATCTAGAAAAACCTTCAAGCAAGAGAGCACTTTTAACATCCCCTTTGGCTATCTTTTGTATACAGTAATTTTTTAGCATGAAAAGCTGTTAAATTTGCTGTGTTTAAATTATTTAGGCCTATGTTTATAAATGTTATTCTGTGAAACTTGTTCAAAAATAATATAAACTTATTTTATACAAATGTCTTTGGCTGATGTGTAATGAAATAGTTCAGCTTGTGAAGAGTGTTTAATGAGAACAAAACTAAATTTTGTTCTCATTAAACTTTCCTAGCTGCTCAGGGAGCAGTGTATTTATAGTATGATAGCATGTAAATGCTGTTCCTTATTGCCTCTATATTTTAGAATAGAAAATAACTTAAGCCTATAAAAATGCTGATATATTGTGATTGTTGTCATCTGATACATAAATATTTTTCAATCTTTTAAGACATTGGTTGTCAGAATTTGTTCTTAGCTCCTAAGAGTAAAGTCTGCTACTGCTACATGGGGAAAAAATGCAAATAAGTTAGAGAAATGGCTAGTCTCTCTTCAGGTACAAAACTACTAATTCACTTTAAATTTAAATTCTGTTAACAGTAATATACTATCAGTTCCATTAAACCCAGACAGGGGAAGGCTAACTGATTCATAAGTTTCTCTAATAGAAATGTTAGCCTTCAGTAAGCCGTGTCACTGAAATGTAATTTCAAAACTCTGATAAAAAGAAAACGCTTTCTACCCCACAGCAGTTGGTCTCAATAACGACAAGAGCAGCATCCTACAGTGATGGTTCTAATGCTATTTAGAAAATATACAGGGAGTTACTGCAGAATTCCTCACAATACCACTAACTCAAAGCTAACTAATCACTAAAATGCTTTATAAGGTTTCTTTCAGTAGCTGAAATAACTTCCAGAAGCTTGGGCTTAGATCCAACAGGTAAAAAAAGATAGAACCCAAAATGCTCAAATTGAGTGGGTTTTTTGATTGTCCAAGGTTTGTTTGCACAGCCTCACAGTTTTAGCACAAAGTACTAAACTTCAGCACTTTTGCCAGCTGGCTTTGACAAGGAGGCAAATGCCTTATTTTAAAGCCTTAAAGTCTCAGTCTCAAGTGAGGGCTTCGGTGTTCCCTGTCTCTTCTGCACACCAAGCAAAATACCACTTACTGCTCCAAATGCTATTGCTGATCAACAGCCACAGGCACAGGACTAAACTAAAGCAAGGACTTCTACACTGAGCTGAAAAAATTAGTGTTTTCATATCTTGGACTGAGTCTTTCTCCTGCCCTGCCAGCTTTGGCAAGAACATTGAAATGAAAAGGTCAGCATAAATTAATATGTCTGCTGCCTTAGATCCTAAATGCAATCTCATAGGAGAGCAGTCAGGCACTGATACATGTTTCTGCCATCTAATTTATGTAGCATTTGTAGCTTTTAAAGACATCATGCCCATAAGTGTGAGACCACCTGTGTAGCCAGCCTAGTTAACTAAAAGGTTAAGTACCAAAACAGAAGGAAGATGTTCTTAGGATGGATGGAAGCATATTTAAAATCCACAGCAAGAGATCCAGCTACTGCCAGAAGAAACAAAATACATGCTATGTAGCAAAATCCATTAAAAAACACCTTAGATTCAAGTAACAGATAAGTGGCTTTAAGACAGTATTTACTAAAGCTTTTTTCAAACTCTGTCATTGGAAAATGTGATACAATATGATCTACCACTGAAGCCATCCCAGAATTCACATCTGATGCAGGCCCCTCAGGTACTGAGTTATATGATGCCTTACCTCTGCCCCCTGTCTTTGTTTCAGGTAGTGTCAGAATCCTAGTGGCCTTATTTACAGCAGACCTAGAACTATTCCCCAGGAATTCCCAATACACTGTCAAGGCTGTTTCTGGCTTTCTGGGAGGGTGCTTGGCTTGGAGCAGAGCCACACATTTCTCTGGTCTCCTACAGCCTCATCTGTCAGTTCTTTTCTTGGATGTAAGACATAAAACACATTGCAGGCTCGCGTCTGAGGGGGCCGGTGAGAAACAGTCTCGGGGGCTGCTGCGGAAAACAGAGGTGAGTATGAAAAGAGAGAAGAACAGTCAGAAGGACTTGTGACAACCTCCTGTGCATTACAGCCAGCACAAACCCCTGGCCATTCCTCATACCATCAAAAAACTCAGCGATGGAACTATTTTTTAAACCTCATTTAATAAAAGGTTTTTTAGATATACAGAAGATATTAAGTAAATAAGTTACATAGTACATTACAATCACATCAGCAAGATTTCCTTTAGTGTATTAATATTTTATAAAAAAGCACACAAAAAATAAATTCAGTCCAGTCTATCAGAACTGTACAGCAACAGGTAAATATATTTATATATGTACATTTTAAACATGTAACAGTCTTTTAAAAGGTGCCCTAGGCAGCAGACACACAAAAGAAGTGTCTGCTCACTTGTTAAAAGTAATATACTTTATTATAAAGCATTTATACAGTAATTACAAAGACTGACTGCTCCTGTACAGTACACCAAAGCTTTGACTACAAATTTAAAAACAGAACATAAAAAGAATGAACACAAAAAAAAAGTTTATATCAAATCTGAACTACAAGGGGGAAAATACATGTGGAGAAGCTGCAGGAAACTTTTTTAAAATACACAATTATATTTCTATAAAAATATATGTTGTCTTCTAATCTGGAGAAGTTAAGGGTTTTTTCAGGCTCAGCTGTCAGTGGAATCTTAGTTTTGGAAAGAAAGATCCTTAGACAGCTGGGGATTCAAAGTTTGTGTCTTCCTAACATACGACACAGGAGAGAAGGAGGGAAAGTAAAGCAGCTGAACGCAAGTGATGAATTTACATAGAAACTCACCCCCAGAGAAATCAAGCATGATTTCTAGACTTGCTTCTCTGTCTCTTTAAAGCTTTATAAACTTCCAGACATAAATCAGATGGTAAAGCAGGAAGAAAGTTTGTGTGGGAAAATGTGGATTAGAATAAGGTTTCTGACAGAGGTAAGGAGTGGATTAAACATGCCATTGTATGAAAGCAGACAAGACTCCTATGGCTACAGTCCTTCCTATTCCCATTTCTTTAAAATACAGTATGCATCTATAGGAATCTTCTAGTCTGCTGCCTGAAAGAGAATTAAGAAGTGTGTAATTGCTGAGAGTGAGAAAGTTCGCATCTGTGGTTTAAGAAACACTTTTTTTGAATGTTGATTTTTGTCTAAGCTTGTTGCAATGGTAAAAATGATCAAAAGCCTTCATTTGATAAATCAGAGAGTATTTTTAGTTAATCTGGACTTTGTCTAGATTTGGATTAACAGATGAGTTAGCTTTAAGCTTTTGAATTTCTATCTTTGCCCTGCCTTTAAGCAGATACATCCCTACCTGCTTCTAGCCAGCGAAATGCCACGGTCCTGCACAGCTGAGTGAAATTCTGTCAGTCTTCAACTTACAGAGCCAAGTTCTCTCTGACAGCATCACCTGTACCAGTAAATGGGCAAACATCAAATAAATTAAAATGCAGAGTGGTTCTTGCAGTTAGACTGCAAAACACCTGCAGCTGTATCAGATACGCATCACAAGTGCATGCATCTATCTAGCAATTACATACACACAGAGTCCTAGAAAACTCAGATGCTATTCCATGCAGATCACAAACCTAAAAGACTGAATCTATCTGTAAAGGGCAAACAGAAGCACAGGCACAAGTACATGATCAGGGCAAAACGTGACCTGCCGTTGCATCTCCGTGATGCCCAATGCTGGCATCAAGACTCAAGTAGGTAATGGTTTTGAAATACAGCCACCTGACTCCTGGGTATATGACCACCTGAAGCCTGATCTTGCACTGTAAAAGGCAAATCTATTAGTACACATTTACACAACTGCTGTCTAAAAATCTTATATTTGTTCCCATATAAAAGAGTTAAAGAGACACCTTGTTCAAATTAATGACTTTTTACTGCCCGTTTTCTAAAGTAGCATCAAACCCTTATGGTAAATGGGGATCAATCACTAGGCCTTTAAACAATGGAAAATAATGAGCATGGAGTTTTAAAACAGACATATCAATAGAATATTGACAAAAATTTTGTTTCTTTGGGGTTTCTTTTTTTAAAAAAATCATAACTGGAATAACACAACCTTAAATTAACACTGTACTGCAGTAAAGAGCCACTCAAGTTATTTTTCCCCCACTAAGAATAGGAACATAATTCATTCCAGATTACACAAATTCCATTCAAATGCTTTGTCCACAAAAATTGGGGGTTGGTTGTTTGGTGTTTGGTATTGTTCTTTTTTTAAAAAACAATTCTCTGCCAACTTTTGCTAGTAGGCAGGATCTAATTCAAATGCAGAATCAATTCCAAACTCCTACCATAAGCCAGTGGGCAGGTTTGGTTTTGATTGATTGTTTTTTAAGATGACACTTAGAGGAGCTGTTTTCCTTATTACCATTCCAGAAAAGAAGTCTTCTGGTGGCTACTAGCAATTTAGAAATATGCTCAGAAACATTCCCACTTGATGCCACTTACTTGGCATGTTTACCTGATTGTGGTTAGCCCTGCTAACCCACAGTTGTTAGAGAGGTTATCCTCAGAAAAAGCCCTTTTCTGATTTTCTTCCAATGACAGACTGTGTCCAGTTTTCCTGTTCTCTTCTACTGCAGCAGGGTGGGAGAGAAACAATCAGTACTGGAATCAGTACATAATATACACAACGTTTTTATGCAAGTAAAGAAAATCTCTGATTTGTTCTAATCAGCACCTCAATGGCTTGTCCTTGATGAGAGGAAAAATGATATATCAGATTCCTAAAATAGTGGAGAATCAGTGAAAGATCTGGCCTTTGGAAGACTATAATAATGCTTGCAATTGCTTCACCTACCGTCCCACCTGATGCAGTATACTAAAGCTTCTGCTCTCTCCAAAGGCTCTATGATAATGGCAGACAAGCATTTTCTCCAATTTATAAAAGAAAAAAAGGTAACAATCAACATTGAAACCCTCAATAGGAAGACTGATTTGCTTAAGCTTCTTCATAGAGATTAGCAGCTTTTAGTTCTTTGCAGTTTTTGAATGATTTTAACAGTTCATGATGTGCCATCTGCTTCCACAGCCTGGTTAGTCAACAAGGTGCATGTAAGAACATGGAACAGTAATCCAAATGCTGAAAGGAAACCCAATTTTGATAGGAATGAAAAATATAATCTTGACAGAAAATTGAACACTCACAGGCGAAAGTGTCAACTTTGCAAAGAGTGCAGTCCTTAATGATACTCCTACTGATTTTGTAATAGTAGTAACTGTTTCTGCTATTCAGAAAAAGGATTCTATGCAAAGGCATAGGTATGTCAAAGAAAACGTTGTACAATATACAGCCTCCCAAACAAGAGAGTGAAGCCATCTAGGTTGCATAAAACTTCAGGGCAAGAAGACTGCCAGATGACATGCTGGAGTTAAGAGCCTCTTTCCAGAGCTAACCAGGAATTTATCCAGCAGCTGGAAGGGTCAAGATTTTTTAAAAAAAATAGGTCAGTCAGGTGCACTCTGTAGATACAACATCTCTTGGATCCCTGCTTGGGAAGGCAGGAGAGATCAGGTCCTTCAGTACTGTCTGCTCTGACACAGTGCCAGCACCCAGGAAGCTGGGGGTCAGTGCTGCTCCTAAGGATGGGATGGTGGGAAGGAGCTGGGCAGCAGGGAACCAGCTGGGACCGGCTGGCCATGAAGCACAAGTGATTCTCTGCCTCCTTACAAAATAATGAGAATTGTGGGCTATAAAAATGTACAGAACAATCCTGTGCAAATCTAACATCTGTCACCTAGGCCACTTCTTAACTCTCTTTCACCAGCAGCTTTTGGTGGCTAGACATTTTGGGCTATTAGCTTGTGTCAGTTCTGAAGGAAGAGTCACCCTTTCAGCAAAGAGCACAGCTCACAGCAGGACAACCCAGCAGGCAGCGCTGCCCTGCCCTGGTGTGCAAATAGGAGAAAAACTTCTCCTGCACGTACATACTGTCCGACAGCAACTGTCTGGGAAACTAGGGCCCCACCATGAAAGCCCGATGACGGCAATTTCAAAGAGTAAATGAGGGCTGCTACAAGACAGAAGGGGATATTGAGAGGCAAAAGCATTCACAGAGGAATCACCGCTGGAGATGAGAGACCATTCCTCCCATTTCTGAGGTGCACACAATCCAGCACACAAGAAAATCAGGGCTCATTTTCACTAAACAAACTTGCTCCCATATATGCAAATTCAAAACCAGCATCTTTCATTTCAAATTGCACTTGTGAAGCCCAGAATCCTTTAAGTTAATCAAAGGCAGACTATTTTATTTTCCAAGATGAGACCACCCACAAGACTGGTGGCTACTCTAATCCCAATAATGGATATTTTTATATCCATTGCTACGTTCTTAATGCTGTAAGACAAATGACCTCAGGCTTCCATTTGAAAACTAACACTTCCTCTCAAAAGGAAGAAGAGTGTCTTGCTCATCCCCACTTTCCATTTTTGTGAAACAGAGGTCAAAAGTGCACACCATCTTTCCACAAAACTTGCTGTCTGCCTGAATAACTGCTCAGAAAGAAAGGCAGGAAAGCAAAAGAAGAACTTGCCAAGAAAGAAAAACAACTAGAAATCACCAGTGTCACAGTAACTGGATACACTTAGCTCAGAGCAGAGCTTCATCTTCTTGCTCCAGTCTGGAAACCTTTATATCCAAGAGTCCCACTACCATGATTCCTGACAAGAACAAAAGGAAAGGTCTAACTGACCTGAGAGAACTTACTTCCGCTGCAGGTGACATTGTTCTATTAGGTACCTCAGATATCATTATAAATAGAATAGAACTCTTATTAGTCTTAAAAAAAAAATCCAAGTTGAAACAAATCTTGTTATCCACCATTCTGGCTTGGTCAGTACTGGCAATGTGAAGTGGAACATGTGGCATGAAGAAATGGCAGCACTGAAACCGAGACCTGATGGTTCAGGTAAGAAAAGTGCAAGCAAAAAAAAAGTGAGACCACCGAGAGGGAGGTTGGGTCCAGCCTTGCTACTCCCTCCACTTCTGGTCTGCTGCTATATTTCTCCATCCTCATCTGAGCTGGCGCTGCTACTCCCACTACTGCTGCTCCCACTGTCGCTGCTCTCTTCCTGCTGGGCCCGGCTGTGAGCTGCTGCCGCCGCCGCTGCCGCCTCCTTCTCTTGCTGCTTCAGTGCGGCCGCCTTCTTCTCCTGCTCAGCGTGGCTTTTCATGTGAGCGCTGCGGCTCTTCACCTTGTAGAACACCCTGAGGAAGGCACATATGTACATTAGTATTGGCCTCTCCTATGGCCTCCTTCATCACTTCTCCAAAAGAGCTTCTGCTGCTCCAGCCTCAAGTTTACGAGCTTCAGCTCTGGAACTCCCACTGGCACTGCGATACAGCATCTATAGCAAACACCACTTGGCACGTGGCAGCATGAGGTGGAGTGCTAGTAGGAGATCCTGAGCACCCTCAAACTGATCATTTCTTAATGTGGCCATTTCTCATTCAGCTCTGAATTCAGAGGGGCAGTGCTGGTATCGGAATTATGCACATGCTGCTTAACACAGCAGGACCTTGGTTTTCAGGTGCTCCCCTGTGCTGCAACAATACAAGAAGCACAGAGGCAAATGGGAGCCCAATGCCACTCCTGGGCCTTGTCCACACAGCTGGAAACACTTCAGCTTTTTCCTTCTGACTTTACATTTCTTTGATCTATTCCTCCATCTTCCACCATTAACTATTTGGGTTTTGCATCAAATGCCATGAGTGAAATTCAGACACTAGTAAGAATCCTTGTCTGCTTGCCCTCTCTCAGAGGCCAAGACAAAATCCTAAGTGCCTGATCTCTCACAGCACTGCCCTTTCCAATGCCACATGCTCCCTGTGGGCCCAGAGACAGGGTGCCTTCAGCAAAGTTCCAGCCATAGCAGGAATCTATGACATCTCTGGTGATGTAACTGGACAGAGATTGCCTTTTTTGCCATCCCCTAGCTTGGTATATTTTTAAATAAAGGGATAAGCACTGGTATTACAAGATTCTCATTTTAATAGTAAGTAACTTATGTAGGGAACAGAATTTTCTTGATAGTTATGATTCTGTTGGCAACAAACCTACAAAAACTACTAGAACTGTGTGAGGAAATACAAATATATTTGACATCCACCAAAGACAGCTGCAAATTTGATGAACTATGTACCTACTGGCCTAATAGTTGCTGCTCTAACAATGGTTGTGTCTTGTGTCTCTACACGACTGTTCTTAAGTATATACCATGTTCCTAACACATGATCTAGCAAATACATAGAAACTACTCATTACAAAAATGCATGCACTGTAGAGGGCCAATACAGCAGCTGCTTGAAAGTGCAGCTTAACATCAAATACTGTACACAGTTGAAATGCAGGTGGTGTCTCATGCCATTTGAGAAAAAACAGTCCATAATTTCCAAGTCTTAGTGGGGCAGTAAGTCATTAAAATTATTGCAAAGGTCTATAGCCTAAACAGAAAGATGGAGAACTCATTTGAGAAAAAGCTTCCACAGGAGATGCCTTACTATGATTCTATGACTATTGCTGGAAGCAGAGTTGTTCTTACCTGCCACATTTTTTACATGGAAATGTGTTTTCTGCATTTTGTGTTTTACTGGTAGCATCTGATTTTATCTTCTGTTTCCGCTTCTTCCTCTGCACTGGAGCAGTAATAGGCTTTCGAGGCTTCACTGTTGTCTCCCTTGGCTTCCTCCCAATTCTGCCTGTGACAGTTGTCTCTTGACTCCTCATATTGGTATTGCTGGCCTTTGCAGAGAGGAGAAGAGTTGAGGCAAAGTGACACTTAAACCCACAATCAGAAGGAAGATAACAGCTGTGCTTCATTTATTCCAATGAGAGTTTTATTTAATGAGAAAGTCTTCAGGCTAGTTTAAGGACATTTCTCATCATGGCCCTCTGTGTGCACTGGCCACAAGGAATACACTACATTTTCCCACCTTATGCATCCCAGTTTTCCCATCACAGCACACAGTCTGTTGATAGTAATACTCTGAGCTACCTCAGCCCAATCTCTTGCTCTGGAAAAAGTTAGAGATGAAAACTTTTTGCATCTGGAAAGGCCCACCTGTTTTCTAAACTATGTGCAGAGTGAAGGTGGCATAGAAAGCACAACATGCACAATGCAGCACTTACTATTACACAATCTTGTAGTGTCTGTTCATCTTTCAGAGCATCTGCGCTCCTCTTTCTGTTATCCAGCCCTTCCTCTGCCTCCTCCTCTTCCTCCTCCTCCTCCTCCTCCTCCATATGTCCATGTTCCTCACTGAAGATGTCCCTTCTGAGAGGAAGAACACGTGCAAACCTATGGGAACTCTTTACCAGAAGATAAAGGAACTGTTAATTTTGGTGTCTGTAAATAAATGTCCTTATGTGACACAGGACACAAGTTTGTGAGTCTGGATTCCTGTGGAGAAGCGAGATTGTTTGTGCTTTTGATTTGACCAGTAAATGAGACAACACACGAAACTTCAAACCACAGCCCGAAAGAGGTGAGAGAAATTTAGGAAATTACTTACCTTGATGTCGACTTCAGCTTCATCTTTCATAGATCTCTCATTAGCACCATCAATGTCCCCAAAGATTAAGGTCCCATTCCGACCAATTTTCACCTGTTTCTTGTATGTGTAGTAGAATTCCACACATTGAGCCACTGTTTTGGTTTTTATCTGTTGTTTAAAAAACAAGAAATTCCAATGGATTACATGATTTTAAGAAGACTTATACACAATTACTAGGGGTGCAATAAATACATCTTGTATTTTCTTCCCTTAGTAGTCTCCATTCCACCAGAGCTGCTGTTCAAGCCTCCTTTTCTGTATGTCTCATCCCACAGCCCATCCCCTATTGCCGTTATTATTCACTGAGAACTACAGGACAAACTTTCCAATGAAAAGCTGGTTAATGTAAAGGTGACAGAACCTGGAACTTTGTAAGCTTAATGCACCTCTTAGCCTCTGAAATGTTCCAATTAAGCTATGATGCTTGACAGCAGCCTCTCAGTTTTATGGGGGAGCTTTATTTTCCAGCAGCACTTCAGAGAAGACCAGACCAGAATACCGATCCAAAAATGGAAGTGAAGGTTTGCAGCCCTTTCCTGTTTTGGCCACGTGCATTTCAGAGGCATATGGTGGTAGACAATTATCAGTACAGAACTTGTGACCATCTACATATTCTGTATCAGTGATTTTTTGGAAAGTTTTCGAATATATTCTTAGCTTCTGAACTTTTGCAACTTAAATGCCTTTGGGTAATTTATTCAGTAAAAATGTATGCAGCTCCTGGGTTTGCACCTTCCTCGGTCATTTCCCCTTTGCTGACATGTCATACCTCTTCAAAATACGGAAGTGATAATTTTTACTACCAATGACACAAAACTGGAAAGAGAAATCTAAAGGATGCATCATTCACATATTCTTCTTTGGTCCTCTCCATAAGTGACAAAGACGTGTTCCTTTTTCGTTTTGTCAGCAAGCCATTTAAGCCAAACATTGCCAGTGCTCTATAAATGTGCTCTGCAGAGGAGATATCTCCAGTACGGACTAATGGAAGTAATGCAGTTTAAGTACCAGGGTTAAGTAAACAACAACAGCAAAACAAACACTATTGTTCTAGTTTTCTTGTGAGATTTTATGCTACTCTGGATGCTGACATTTCTGTAAAGTCTTTTGAGTGCAGGACCTAATGCTTAAAACTGAGGTTTCAGAAAAATCAGGATTGAACTTCCTGTATTAAATGTTCAAGAACCATGTAAAAATGTATCACTGCTGTAAAGAAAAAAAAAATTTAAAAGTAACTTACAAGCTTTTGGACCAAGAAAAAGTCTTTCTTGTAGATTGCAATGCCTTTGTTGAATAGCTTTTTTTCAGCAACTTTCCACTTGTCTGATCCTGTAGGTAAAAATAAATTGTAATGGAAGCCCATACAATTTCAAATGTTTACTCTTCTAAGTACCTTTCCTTCATGCTTGCCTTAAATAAGCCCAATACACACATGGTAAGGGGGCAGTCTCTCCTCGAACGTACTACAGCAAAACTGCAGACTGCTGTTAACTTCTCCCTTACTGCTCCACCTCAGCTCTCATGTCAACACTTCCTTGTGTTAGACCTAGTGCTCATCACCACAGGTTAACTCAGCTCAGCTTGCAAACACCACTCAATTAGATGAACTAAGACGTTGCCCAAGCAAGGTGAAGTGACACGCTTTGTGGTGGCCCAATCATAAGATTTTATAGAAGAGAAATGGTGGGGCAGGAGAACAGGATCTTCTCTTTCAGCAGCAATCCCCGTACTTGAAGGTTTACGGCACCTCCAATATTCCTCAAATATTCCTTTCCTCTAATAATAAATGCATGTTTGAATCCCCTCCTTGCTTATAGATATTATTCAAGTAATATTTACCAACCACTACAGTAGGAATGTGTAATAACGAAGAAATGTAATTCCTATGCTTTGTGGCTATTAGACATCTCTCTACCACTTTACATCAGGTTTTCAGGTGGCTTGGGTCACTCTAGACCACTGAAGTCAGTGTCACACAGCTGTCTATTTCCTAATTAGGTACAAGACCACAAAGGCAGTTTATGGCATTTAAATTTTGCAGAAACACTGACAGGTATTCATAGTTGGCTGAGGCTTCTTCTGCAAGCTTGAAAACTACTCCCCATAAAACTCCTGCTTAACTCCACCCTGGAAACTCATACCAGACAGGCTGTGATTCTAAGGCTACCATAGCCTTTCTTGTACATACTGGATATCTTCCTGCATTCTCTGTGGCTTAGTGCAAAGGATTGCCTTCCCGTTTCCCCATAAGGGAAATCAGAACTCATACATAGGCCAACACACATGCAGATGTTCAGAAGGATGCAGTGTTTCTTACATTTTAGGTGTCATAATTTGCAAAAGCAAAATTTCTGGCAAACTATCATTTGAGTTACGAGAGGACTGGTCTTTTAATCTTCTTGTAATGTTACAGAGTACCCCAACAAAGCAGAAAAGCATAGAAAAATTCCAGTATGATAAGCAGGCGGCACAGAATTGTTCTAGTTAACAAACCTGTGTAGTGATAATCTGCCAAAGGGTGGGTAGGCGGTCGCACTGGCCTCTCCAACAACAGTTTGGTCAGAGCTCCCTAAGAAAAACACAAATAAAATAATTAATTTAATGTCCGGGATATAAAAAAAAGATCAGGCAATTGTTACTCCTCTCCCTTCTGTGGCAAGCTAACTGAAAAGAACCATAGCACAGTTTACCACTTGGGACAACTTTAAGAATCACATTCTTGACTACCCACATAGTCCTGGGTACCACAGGCAAGTGGTACATTCTTAGGACCTCTTGACATCTGTGAGTGGACACAACCACCAGGGTATTGGGAGAGAGCTAATTCCACAGACAGACCTTGCACCTGCTTCCTCTCATTAACCAAAGGCCTATTACACACTCACATGCAAAAATGCTGCCCTAAATGATACCTGTCTTACACATCCAAGTCATTGTGATCTCATCTCACTTGACTAAGCAAAATTTCAAAATAAGACAGCAGTCATGTGACTGAAAGATTACACACACAAAAACCCCACCTCCCAAGCGCCTTCTTAGTTTTCATTTAAACCAGAAATGCTTTCAAAGTTAGTAGGAAGGAGACAATGGAACCCTGCTTCCACTGGCGGTTTAAACCACCTGAACAACGAGCTCCTGCTGCCAGAGGCAGTCCTGCTCCTCCCTAATGCCAACAGCAGCATTTGCAATGGTGGGCTGGCAGAAACCTAACACATGCACACAAAAACTACTTTCTGTTTGATCTCTTCTCCAATGCAAGTCCATGCAGACTCACAGGTGTCAGTGCCAGGGGACAGGAAACAAGCTGCCAGGCAAAAGTGTGGGATATTCCTGACCATAAGGCTGATTTATGCCAGGTTAAATCAGTCATAGATCTATAAAAGGAAAACAAACCTGTGCCATTTGCTCTGCTCTGCTCTCTGATATTACCTCCCAGGGGTGCCAAGGGGCAATAATGAAAGCATATCATGTCTTACAATACTGATATAAAATTAGCAGCACAGCTGTTCTATAGACACAGACAGAGAAGTCAAATGGATCTACCAAAATAAAGAGGAGCAAGACATTGTACTTTGTATCAGCTTTCAGCCCCAGCCTCTTATTTTTCCTTTTGACATGGTAGTCTTCCCAGGAAGACAACCTTTAGGATTCATTTAGCAGTCCTGGCTCACTTGCCCTGATAGACTATCACTGTGTCTGTTAAAAAGCCAAACATGTCCAAGTCATAAACATAAAAGACAGCAAGCGCACATGGCACTGTACATCGGGCAGGACCCACTTCAGGGACATCCAAGGGACACTAAACTATGGGAATCAGATGCATTGAAAGGAATTTGCAAGGTTTTCCTCTCAGGAGTGAGGAGTTATCTGACCTTCCTTAACATCTGTGACCACACTGAGGTGAACAGCTGGGCAGACTCACCAGAATGCTTCCCTTTTCTTCATGTAAGAAATGCAATGCCAGCTCCTGGTTGGTTCCAGCCCCAGGAAAAATGCTTGAACAGGCAGCAGCTAGCAGGTTTTCCACTGTTTCCACAGGGGTACCAAAAAAAATCAGAAAAGAAGATTAAAATTACGTTTCCTATAGGATTTGCATGATTAATTAGCTCTTTTGAAGGAGGACTAGACATAACAGAAAGTAAAACTCAGAGAAACTGAATGTTCTTGCAAATTTATCTGGGTCAAATTTGGACCCAAGAACTCATTAGACTGCAAGGTCATGCAGCACTGTTTACACATGGAGTTTCTTGCAAATCTCCTCCCTCCTATAGTATCTTCCCACCTCCCTTCACCTCAGACATTTCTTGAATCCCCCCTTACACTGTGAATTTCCGTTTCACAAAACTCTTTCTTCTCTCTCATTAGAAATATTTCTTCCACACCTGCCCACTTCCTCTTTCCTTCAGGATTTATACAGGCCACAACCCACGTGCAACAAAAGCAGACAGCTCCCCAAGACTGCTACTAGCCTCCCCAACTCCTGCCTCCTCATCCTGACTTCTGTCTACAACCTGATTTTTTCAAAATTCTATTATGTCTAGAACACCCCTCAAAAATACAGAGTTGAGTGTATGTGGCTTTCAAATATAAACAAAACCAAGGAAGCATCACTGAACAAAAGGCTGCTCTTGGCCTGACAGAAACAATGGTCCCAGTTTTCTTACAATTACACGAACCAATCCTACCAACCTCCCCGTGTCCCATACATGCAATCTGATAAACAAGTTTTGCTCCTGAAACTGTTTTCAAGACCACTCAAATGTGACACTTGACTGGCAGCTCTGAAAGATTTTTAATTATGCCTACAGTAGATATGCGGTTACCCTTACAACCACAGTGACAACTCTGTCCTATTTACCAGCCTTCCACCTTCTTACCATTCTCTTGGGTGACTTTGTTGGTTTCCAAATCACCCCACGGCTGCCACACCAGCTCTGCTTTATGCTCATCAGCTTCTGCCAGAGATCTGTCTTGGAGTGATGGGATTTCCGCTTGAAAGCGAGTTCCTACATTTATTCGCCTGCAGAGAAGGAAAAATGTTACAGTCAGGTCCCCTTTACAATATCCAGGAAGTCTCCATCTCTGCTAGAAAGACTAATGAAGAAACAAACGAAGAAACAAATGCAGCAGGCTCTTGCAATTAATACCAACAGTGTTGTAGGTTACATTAATAACTCAGAAATTGAGAGGTTTTACATCCATACTGATTTCCATTGTTTTATCAGCATAGGTTCAAACTGTATTTAAATTAGCACCCCCTAATAGCTGCTCAAAGAACAGTTATTAGCTTCCAATAATCATCACTTTTTGAGAGGCTGTCACACAGGCTCCGCTTATGGCAAGCCTGCTCCTCAGGCATAAGGCAGGTGAGCCTGTTTTAGTACTAATATTTTGTCAGCCAATGACTGAACCAGAGTCTCTAAAAGTCCTTTTCAACCTAAACATTGACATCTGGTCCAACTTCCCATTCAAAGCAGGATCAAAATTTGGTCCTTTATGATCTTGACACAAGCTGGTGTCTTCTAGGTATTCTTTCTAACAACTGAAACCAAAAACATAAACAATGAAGCCTGTATTGCTCATTTTGTACCAAACCCAAATCCTATCCTTTTAGCAACAATCTCGTACTTTTATATCTCAATGAGCAGACAGGTTATTCACTACATGCAACCCACAGAGCACTACACTAACTTTAAGTCAAGTGACCATCCACAGAGGTTCTACTCTGCATTAGCAAACATGACTGTGCAGAGATGGGTAAGAACTCCCAATGAAAGACTGTCCTACCATATACTCAATGCAGAAGTGTTCCTCATTCAGATGTCAGTCAACTAGCACCACACTGGTAGCTCCTGACATAGTAAAATATAGAGAAAGAAGCTCTTTTTTGGAGAGAGCACATCAGGCTGTGCCCACAAGATGATTAAACTGTGATATTGCTTCACTATAAAAAAAGGTAGAACTCCCTGCCCAGGGCAAGGTTTGCTATAATTCTCAAGTGTTGATTTGGTGCCCCCCACTACCCCAGCACAATTACCACAGAAAAAGCATGATCTAGTGCACTTCTGAGAAATGCCAACCTCCAGACTTTTTTCATCCTCTGAAATGACACTCACGTGCCTATTATGAAGAGTTTGGAAAAGGTGTGGGGAGGCCTTGAAACAATACACATAACCTGTACAAAAATCTGGAGAGACATTAGCAAGTCTTTCAATAGAGTGTTTGGAAGTCCAAAGAGACTGTGATATCAAAGGGGAGGAAATGGGTATGGAAGGAGAAGAAGCAAACACCTTAATTCTTTCTTTTACACCCAATTCATCATTTTGATATTTTCATGAAGCACCTGCATCATGAGACATCATGTGTTGGAAAAGCCTGTGTTCAAAAAAATGACTGACTTCTATCAAACATAAAGAGAGATTTTGCAAACTATTTCTTTTGCATCTATAGCAGATCCAGATCTACTTAAGGGGAACAGTTTACAGTTCATGTGTAAACAAAGTGATGCAGAAGTTTACTGCCCTGTAAACTCGCTCCAACTTCATCAACCATTCAGCAGCAGCTCGGCACAGGTGGGATGGGATGGGATCCCTTTTTGGATTCCTTCCTTCAGAATCTGCTAGGTGCACAGACTGATGCTAACTTCCTCTCAGTAGGTGATGGCAAGATGACATCGAGAATGACAGATGTAAGCGGAGAAGTTTTAGGCAGGCTGCCATATACTATCTGTCTCTTTCCCCAAAAACACTATCTCCAATGCCTGTTTGAAGGTAAAGTAATAGGGACATTACATGTCTCAAATCACAGCCATGGGCACGGAACAACTAAAGCAGTCAAAAATGTCGCACCCTCTGATGCCCCTGGTTGTAACTGTTTCAGGATCTGCTTCCCAAAAGTAATTCCATTTCAAATACACACTAAAGCGGAACATGCATGAAGAACAAAGAACCCCAAGAAAACACCAAAGTTTGATTTTGGGTATTTTGCTGGTACAAAAGTCTGTTTATAATACTATACAGTTCTCCATTTTTACTTCACTTCTGCTGTTCATCTGGACAGGAAAAGCACAATCCAGACTAAAAATGAAAAGCAAGAGTGCAAGACTGAGAAGATCTTGCTAAAAACACAAAGCAAAATAACCACCCTGGTAAGCCAGCCCTCCTTTCAGCATACTGAGATGGACTGCAGAATGATGTTCATGTGGAGTCTTCTGCTCACTGTGATTAGTCTTGCTTACTGTTATGGCATGCAGTTTCACAGAGGAGGAAAGGGTTATGGATTATGATCTGCCCTAGATGGGATGACTGCTCAAAACAGATACTTTGCTGTCACCTGGAAACAGATAAAAACATGGTTTTGCAGTAAAAACTGCACCGGGAAATTCAAGAGATTTTGTGTCTCAACACACAGACTCCTCGGAGACTTCTCACTTCTGAGAAGGAAAGAGACAACTGGAAAACCGGGAGGGAAAGAATGTGGGCCTTCTTGAAAGTTGCTTTTTATTTTCACACTAAACTTGGAATATGACATCTCTGGGCTAGAAAAAACTACTACTTACACCTCGTACCGTCAACACCCAAATAAAACTGAAATTCTACTGCAAGAGTTGACCTGGGTAAGCTAAATTTGGCCTGCTCTGAGCAGGGGCTTGGAAGAGATGATCTCCAGAGATCCATTCAAGCTATATTATTCCACTGTTCTTTTACTGATGAAGCTTAGATTTCATCTCTTGCCTGTAAGCACCAACAGTGCACCTGGGATGCCCACTGGGCAGCTGACTGGAATAACATCCAAAATTGAGGCTGGGAATCGGGAAAGCACTTCATAGCTGATACACCACAGCTATATTTAAGGCTGCCTAGTTGAGGGGTGACTTCAAGATTTTGATGCAACTGAACTACAAAACCAGTAGGACACAAGGATCTGTGACAACAGCTGCCTATTGCACCACTTCACAAGGAATTAAGCTTCATCATCACATTTCCTATTCCAAATCTCTGCAATTAAACAACCTTTTGAGAAGCATTAGCAGAAGGTTTGGCAAAGCAGAAGCAATTAAGAACACTATATTGGGTAACCACAAGTTAGAGTTGACTTCTGACAAGACTACAAAGCAAATCAAGCATTTTTTTTAAATTTAAAGAAAAAGTGCTTCCTGCCATATTTTAAGGAAGAAATGTCTACATAACTGACCACAACAGTGCTGCCAAACACAGAATGACACCAGATTATTAATTTACTGTGATTAAAGTTAAAAGCTATCTACCTGCATAAGCATCTGTCCAGATAGACTTAAGATGACAGTAAGACAACTCTGCACACAACTCCCTTTTGGCAAATGGAAATGAACTTGTATTATTAAGTTACTATGGTTGGAAATTTCCAGCAACGAATTTGAAAATTTTCACACACAACTAAAATCACTACTAAGTTTATGTCAGTAACTTCAGCAATTTAAGCCAACAGTCACAACAAAGACAATTGCACCACAGATCAAGACCTGGAAGGCACACAAAAAATATCTGTTCAAAAAGTTCCACTGGATTAATGTGAAATGAACCAACAGGGAAAAGAAGAATTAGGCAATTTCCAAAATAAATTTATGCAACAAAAAATGTGCTTATTTCAATGAATGGGCTCAGTCTAGAGGAGGTTTGCAAAGGTAACAAGAATAATCTGTGTTCATTCACAATTACAACATTTGCTCAGGACAGGCTGCTGCCACACACAAGTGCAGAAAACTGAGTGTCAAACAGGAAGGCAGAATGGAAAAAGGGCAACAAAAAATAGAACTGTCAGCAAATGCTCCACTCCATTTTTAAAATATAAATCATTTTATGTAAGAGCAAAAGAAGCCTTGTATTTATCTGGGGAAAGTTTGAGTTAAATATCTCAAAAGTTACAGGATACGCTGCAGAGTTAGAGCAGAGATTCCTGACTGCACAGTCAGAGATGCAGACATGTGGGTGTTTTTATGTCATTTGGGTACTTCCATGCCATGAATCTCCATGATCAGATTTTGCAGGAGTTCCTTAACTAGGTATAATAATGAACTGGAACTACCCTGCTGTAGTTCTGCAGCACTGAACTTGAACTGATAACACTCCCAGAGCATGTGCAAGGGCTGTGCAGACTTTTGCAACTCTGCTCAGGTTTAGCAGGACTGGCACCAAGACTAAGCTCACAATTCCAGCTTCAGTATCTCCAAGCTATGTTCCCTGGTGCTGCTGTGTCCACATATGTCTGAAGTTTTCTCAGCCAGCTAAAGACTAACAAGGCTGATTAGCTCAGGGCACACACCCCATATGTCACTGGCTGTAGTGCCTTCAGGCTGAGCTCACCCAGGAAGGAGCAAAGAGTTCACAACTGTGCTACAGCTACAACACACCTGTGATCTGACCAGTTCATGTGAGAGCTAACTCCAGTTTTCCATGCTACATTCTGTCCTTCTTCTAAAGGAGCATCATCTTGCCACCCTAAAAATGCATACAGCATACAAAGTGCTTGTATACAACAGCATAGGACAGATTCACCTTTAGTTAACTAACAGTATTTCAGCCCAGAGACAGATGAACAGTAATGGAAAGCAGTTAATATCACCAGAATTACGTTTGCCCAAACAAACATTATTTATCATATGGAGTAATTTTTAATAAAGACAACTTATATTTTGAATCACCAATAAGAATAGTTTTAATGCTTCCAAGACATACTTCAGCTGCACAGGGAGCAGCTTAGGTTTAGGAGGAAGCACATTTACTAAGAGACTAAGAATCTACTGGCTACTTACGGTTCAATGCTGACCGGGGTGGCTTCCCCCACTACCGTAAGAATCGGAGGCGTAACTTCTGAACTATCTGCAAGGAGAAGAAAGAACTGCTCAGACAGCTCAGCTTCATATCTGAGGTTTATTTTTCACACAACTTGTAAATCTAATCAGAGCTGTCCATCTTGCAGAAAAGGTACCCATGGACTAAATAAAAGAGTTTAAGATGACCAGGAACTTGCCTTTGTTCCCTCAGTTCAAGACACTGATAATCTGCAAGAGGAACTGACTTTTCCATTCCTGGGAATGTCAGCAGGGGGTGTTGCAGATTGCTTGTGAACACATCTGAACATCCATGCCCAGATGCAGCAACACTGCATTTCCTCTATTCCATGTCCCCAAACAATCATGAAGGAGCCCCAGTTTCACACAACCACACCTTGTAAGGGGATGATCTTCCTCCTAATGCTCTGCAGTTCCTAATCAGAAATTAGGCAAGACAGGAAGGTTAAGGTGAAACTTACTTGATCTAAGCAGAGTTCTGTGACCACTTTTGGGAGTCATTGGAGGTGGAACCGAATGACCACTTGAAGAGAGGATAGCGTTAAAATATAGCCCAGATCCTTCTCTCACTGGACTAAGAATTGGTGGAGGAGTGTAAGGAGGTAGTTCAAAGTTCCTATCCGAAGGATGGTCTGCCAGACGGACAGGTGACCGTAAGTGGCTCTGATACGGAGTAATGTTGGAATAAACAGGTGGTGCAATAAAGGTGCCAGCTTTTGGTGGTATGAAGAGTGGCTCGGGTCTTGGCCGCTGCTTTGGTTTTCGGGCGAAGCTCTCTGCTTCATCCTTTGGAACAGCATCTTCATGCTATTAGAAAAAAATTACATAGTTAATATAATTTTAAAACCTCAGGTTGTTTGAAAAACTTCAGTGAGATGACATTATGTTTTCAGGGCAGCTCAAAATCTGGATAGGACAGTTGGAGAGTGTCTCAACAACTAGTAGAAGGAGAAAGTGAGAGAGAGAAGACAGAGAATGGAAGGCAATGGACACAGGAACTATGAGTAGCAGCTCCAGCTCATGTGATTATGAAGTTATATTTTACAAGAACTACGTGTACATCTGGTCCAACCTTCATGGCAGGTTTAAAAGAGAACAAAAAAGCACAGCAGAACCCTGGTAGAGATACACCAGATCCCTGATACAGATACACGGTGACACCAAATAGCGGTAAGAGAACAGAAGACAATGTAAGAGTATTTTATGAGACGGTCAAGCATTTAAATGCAGAGAAACTTCTCCAGATGCCTGCCATTTCTCTGGTATCTGAACATTCTGTTGTACTTCAGGATAGAGGAAAAATAAAAAAAATCAACCCACCCACTCCTCACTATCACGCTGCAGGGGAACAATCAAGTACTGACCTTCAGAACTCAGTAAAAGGTTTCATTTCCTTGAGAATATATCTTCACTTTGGATTTTATTCACACAGAGAGATATGTGCACTACTTAGAATTTATTAGTATTTTTGTATGTATGAAGAAAGTACTCTTGACACAGACAGACTATTATTCTAGTCTTATTGCCTATCTGGCTTTATTCACTGTTTAGTGAATTTAGTGAGACATTGCTTGGCTGTACTAGCATTAGCTGTAGGTCATGAAAAGCCAGCAATGCCCAAATACATGATGAAAAAAATCCTCAGACTACATGCATTCTAATTTCAAGCCTTGATATCAAACAACTTTCATAGAAAAGTTTAGGGCTAGAAACTATGTAATTAAATCTAACAGATCTGGCTCATCTTTGGTTTCTTAGTCCATCCATACCTGACTCGAGGTCTCCATGTTAGTATTACGATTAGATCGCCTTCGAGTGACTATCACAGAAGGCTTCCGTTCACAAGGAGCTCGATCATTTGTTTGCCCTCTCTGGAGCTTTCCATCCTCAGACTTTTCCTTTTCAAGGCTCTGCAAGTCAATTTTTCTCACTGGCACAGACACAGGAATGATAAGAGGCACAAGGCTGTTATCCTCCCGGGCTTTTTTGGGAGCTGGTGAAGAACTGGCAAATTCCACAACACTTTTTGAAGCTGCAGTAGGTCCTGGAGCTGTTACCAGCACACTTTTCTTCTCCTCTGAATTATCCAGGTCCTGAGGAGAAAAACAGATTCCTAAAAGGTTCTGTAGTACTTACACAGTAAATCAGGTATCATCTCACTTTCAGTGTATATCAAGTTTCTCAATGCAATTTGCAAACTGAAATGGATTTGGAAGCATTACTGCAGGGAAAAGAATACTTCACATATAATTACTTTACTTCACAGAATTACTTTAGAATTGCCTGTAGTCTCAACTGCTAGAACACTTACATACGTCATTCTTAAGAATTGTTTCACTACCTATGTTATGACATTTTATTTTCCATATGAATTTGTGTCCTGCTGTATAACTTTCAACAAAGGCTCTTCAGTTTTAGTAATGATCAAAAGCTGCAGTTTGTTAATTTCAAATATCGGATTTCTGCTCCAGGGAAGACAGAACCATGATAATATGTTAATCAAATCTCTCACACCAAAAAACCCCAAAAGCTAGCTCTTTGCTTCACCTTTTTTTTCTGATTTACAGGACAAAAACAACTTTCCTTATTGTAACTGGAGTCTCTGAATTTTGTTGTCTAACCAGGCTGAGCCTGAAGTACTTCTGGTCAACAGAATCAACAAGGCGTAACTGCAAGCCAGCTCATTTTGCTCTGATATTACAGTGTCCGTTTTACTTATGGAAGTCCTAGAAAATTGAGCGTCAAGGAGATGGGAATGGAGGATGGATAGAGGTGGGCTAAGTGTGCACAGAAAGGTTTATTCCATAAGAGAGCCTGCAGTTCAGAAGTCTGACTGTTTCTTCATAGAGACTGCAGATGTCCACCCCTACCACACAGTGATGAAACACACAACTGTAAAGCCATAAGTGGCATCCCTTGTCCTAGACTGTGCTTCAAGAGAAAATAACGAGCTCTGAGGACCTGTCTTCACTTCAGGCTAATGACAGGCACCTGTATTTTCCCATAAAAATACCAGTTTTGGATTTGGAGGGCATTTATCACCTTCATCATGCTGGCAGACATCACTGGAGTCCACTACCTCTAGATAGCAACGGGTTCTTGTAAATTTTTGCAGCCTCCTTCCACCACTTCAGGAGAAAGAGACTAACAAGGATGCCTTTTAAACACATGAGCAGGTCATCTACTGGAAATAGATATCAATGCCCACTGGTTCTGCCTGTACCTGAAGAACCAGCTCACACATGGCTTCATGCTGCTATACAAAGGCCTCCATTCATCAGGGAAATTGACGCTGTTACCACCATATTACTGAAGCCTAGTTAAACTCCTGGAATAGCTCTGGGGTCTTCTAGCATCTTCTACCAGCAAGATCTGCAGCAAGTAGTTTTGAACCACTGTTTAGAGCAGTGCATTCACACTACATTGTTTAGACTGATGCCAAGGCAAGCCTTGGTTTTAGTCAAGTTACCTTTTTTCCACTTGATGTAGCTGTTACTAGTGCAAGCACTCTGGAGTATTTTCTGGGTACAGCAATAAAACACGTAATGACACTGTGAATATGTGAACAAGCACCAATTCTTATGCTTAGTACCTCAAAACCTCAGGTACTTCCTGCGTGCTACACAGACCTCTGTGGGTCAAGAGACATGAACTAATTTGCTGACTACAAGGAGGAAATTACAGCAGCTAGTCATACAAAAGATGTCACTTTCCTCTGGCTTCACAGTCAGTTAACCACGCTCCTTTTTTTTTTTATTTTCAACACTGGGGGGTAATCAGCAAAGGACTCCTTCTTAATGATGGGAGAGATGACCCTCCCCCAAGAGAAAAGAAGAAGAGGAGACCTGAATAGCCGTACGAATAGAGAAAAGGCAACAGTGGGAACTTCATATAAATAGTTGAGGCATCCTTAAAAATGTTCTGGTCCACACCAGAGCTTTTCTGATCATGAAAGTTCACACATACCTAAGGTTTATTAAGAGGAGACATGACTAATTTTAGAATCAAGCTTTTTTGCTCCAAAAAAAGCTCCTAAATATTTTCCCAGCTGTTTGATTATTCTCAGAGGTAAGCAGACAAGAGTCTCTGAACAAGGGATAGGACCTTCATTTATAGACCTGCTAGGGGATTTTCAGCTACCTTATCATCCCTGTTGCAGAATTTGGGGCAGGAGAACTGCTGGATAATTGCAGCAAGTACAACATGTGGTGCTTTCATTTAGACTCTTGCATGAATACTGAGGGATGAACTGGTCATCTAGAGTCCTCCAGGAAATCCACAGAAACCCATCAAACATTCTGGAATCAATCTGTTACTCCTCAAGATGTTTCTAAAAAGCTTAAGAGTTCACAGAAAAACCCAACTGCAACAGCTGGAAGAACAGTTCCAAGGCCACTTCTGTGATCAGATAAGAAACCACACCAGCCTTTGAAAAACACCTGCCCACAGAGTGTTTTCTGCCATCATTCTGCATCATCTGCATCAAGTAGAGGCAGCTTCTGCCTGCAGTCAAACCAAAGCTTGTCCATGCAGGAGGCGAGCCCAGAACTATAATTCTCCAAACAAAACTTTTTTTTTTTCCTTTTGTTTGTAGCAGCTGGTGCCCTGCCCTGTGCCAGGGGAAAGCAACCAAGTAACCAAAACCTGTCTTCCTTCCATAAAGGAATATTTAAATTCAGTCACCCTTTAAGACAACCATTCAGATTTGAAAAAAAGTTTTCTGTACTTTTAGAAGACAACAAAAAATCACACTGAAACCATGAAAGTAAGAGTTAAGAATTTGCTTCAGCCTGCAGGCAGCAATAAGCTTGCACCACCCGAAAAAAGGCAGCCACAGGCAGCTTTGGTGCAAAGCGTCAATCATGACACTGCATGTAGACAGATACTGCTGTCCAGAATACTGTCTTTGCACAAGGTACACATACCTAGACTGGGATGTTCAAACAATTGGTTCAAATTATGAATGTTTTCTTCTTTAATCAGTAATTTAACTCTATGGCCTTCTACACACTCTTCAGATAACCTATGCAGAGAAGGCTTCTAGGTCATTTTTAACAGAGAGACACTCATAAGAGGAGCAGACCACTCTCACTCAACAAACATGTTTTCTTTATCTCCTTCACACAATATTCAACCCCTTAAAGATGTAAAATCCATCAGACTTCCGGTAAGAATTTTATCATCTTGCAAAACCTCATCCTGAAAGCCTGAAGAGATCTAAGCATAAAGCGTCCTTCTGCTAGTGCCATTATGGAAGCGGCTTGCATAACTGCAAAGAACAAAAGAGCATCTGTCAAAACACTTCTCTGGTCTTTACATTATGAATCAGACTGCAAGCAGACATGCCTTCAAATGGCCAATTTCTTGCTTCATCTCTCAGGGCCTTTTCCTAGATGCTCTGTTTGCTTCTTCTTGACACTCTGTTACAGTGATACAAGTGCAATGTGAATTGCAAGCCTTCTGCAGTATAACCACACTATGGCTGGCAAAGTATGAGCAAATACACTGTGCTACTATGTACAACTAGTTCTTTATCAAATCTGCTTGTTCAACTGGAGTTGGAGCAAAAAGGATTGAAGACAGGATCAACCAACCATCACTGTTTGCTTTCTGCTATGCAAGAGATTGAGGGGGCTATGGATATTTGGCTCATTGTTTATTAGTTCAGTTCTTTCACTCAAACAGCACATTACTCTAACGAAGAGATAGGAAAAAACAGTGACAGACAAACTAGGAAAAAAATAATGATGAGAACAAAATAGGGAATAAAATGTCCTTCCCTTTGTTGTCTGACTGGATAGCAACACAAGTGTCAAACCTGTAGGTAAAATTAGCTCATGTGACATCTGTATTTCATCAGCCTTTGGCAACAAAGCTTCCAAGGAGAAAAGTGTGCCTCATAGGAGGCACTCAATGAAAGATTAGTCAAACCACAACTGTAAGAAAACCTTCAAAAACAATCCCTCAAAAAAACCCCACCCAACTCCAAAAAACCCATTGCTTGTCTCCCAATAGGCTACTTATTTTTGGACTCTGCTATCTTGCCATATGGAATATATACTGTACAATCTAGACTGATGGGATATCAAAAGTATAGGAGTAGTGAACTACCAAATCAGCCAGCATTAGATTTCTTCCCCATTAAGTCCTACAGGAGATCTGTAGACAGACAGGTCATTCTATGGCGCTCAGGTCATTCCCGGGAACAGGAAGCTGCATGAGACAGACCTTTGCCATGCCTGGTATAGGGTCTTCATGTAAGTGAAACTTTCTTAGATCTTTAATATTTGTGAAATACTGGACATGCAAATTGCATTATGCAATTTTTAGATAGCAC
Organism: Origma solitaria; assembly: GCA_013397895.1. Lineage (NCBI taxonomy): Eukaryota > Metazoa > Chordata > Aves > Passeriformes > Acanthizidae > Origma > Origma solitaria. The sequence continues at coordinate 1,724,179 of VZRL01004623.1, forward strand.
ATTCTAGAAACACTTCAATTGCTTGAAGTGAAAAACTGGCATGTAAGCTAAGTCTTTTAACAGAAAAGAAAGAGAATGTTAAATTGGTAAAAAGACAAACTGTGTATACTTGCCTCTCAAAATTCCTGATCACCTTGAGACCTAGGCTGAAAACATCCATACTTGGATGTCATGGGCTAAAATGACATTTGACGTTAGTGAAATAAAACTGTCTTTTAGCAGTTTCACTGCACCACATCTCTGTTCTCCCACATCTATGAATTACAGTAGCTGAACTTAAATGCCTTGTCTCCAGAGCTGCCCTTGCTGCACACTTCAAGATACCATCCTATTCTGAGTATGTACATAAATTCCTTTCATTTCAGCCCTATTTTGTAGTCTAAAATGTGCTATATTGGGTAGGATCTATACCTTACCTTTACATTCTGAAGAGAAGCCAGCTCAACAGCTTTTTGGGCCAAAGTCAGCAAATTGGCTTCTTGAGAAACACGTCGCCTCCGTCGAGTACTCTGGATTACACCACCTCTGACGCCCTGAAAATCATTAGTTCTCTGAGTGTTTTCTTCAGCTGCTGCTGCCTGTTTCTCCTCATCTCTACCATTCTGGGCTGCAGCTTGCCTGTCTATTTCCATCTGGCACTGCTCACTATTGGCCAGGACATCCTTTTGCCCCCGATCCATTCTTTTGGGGTGCAAATAGCTACTTTTGTTGTGGGCTAGTGCCTCAGGTGGCTGCTGTAATGGGACATCTTGCTGATGTGTTTGCCAATGCTGCAGAAATAAATTGCTAGGTTGTTCTTCTGCCTGCTTAGAAGTCAACACTTCTCCTGCAGATGTCAGCAGGACACCTTCTTTGGAGAGTCTCCGTGATCTTCTTGGAAAGGGAATCTGGGTCTGAGGTAGCACAGTCTGTTGGTTCTGCTCTGTTAATGCCTTGAATAGCTCCTGGTTCCTCTCTGCTTGCTGAAACTGGTGTGCCATCATGTGATGCTGAGGTGCTGCAGCTGCCACATGAGGCTGTGCTATGGAAGCTGTTTGCTGCAGACCAAAGGCTTGTGTGGTGGCCTGTTGCTGCTGCTGCTGCTGCTGAGGATAGAAATTTTCAAAGAGCTGTAACTGGGGAAGAGCTTGCTGTTTTTGTTGCGCAGTAAATGCTGGACTGGAAGAAGTTGGGGCTTCTTGAAAGACATGTAACAACTCAGGAAGACCTTGCTTTTGGCCTTGGTGACCAAATGCAAGTTGGAAAGGCTGCAATGGCAGACTTTGATTCTGCTGCTGCTGTTTCTGCATTTGATGAAAAGAATTCATTTGAGCTTGTTGTCTAACCAGGGCTTGCTGTTCCAGCTGAGCCTTCTGGGACATCATCTGCTGGACAGCATCTCCATATAAGTCCAGCTGTGACACAAACACTCCTTTCTCTTGATTTCTTTTAAGAGCTTCTGGGTGGCCATAGAAGCCTGGGGCACCAGCATTAGAATGGGGTCCTTTTGGATTGCCCCCAAAAACCATACTGTGGTTCCACATTGAAGGTGGAGACTGCCAGTGGCTGTCACCCCTCTCTGGCAACCGGTTTCCCATTAGTGAATTCTGCCATTTGACAGCTGTTACTGACTGGGGCATCATCACTGATTCTCCCCTTTCTTGATTGTAAACAGAGTTCATCAAAGCAACATTGTTGGGTGCACTTGTTAATCCTCCCGCATGAGAAATCTCCATAGTTTGGGAGACTGGTATATTCCCTCCGTGACCATAGTACTGTCCTTCCTTAAGCTGCTGCTGTGGTTCTTTTGACGACACAGCTATGTCCTGCTCATTAAAATAGGCAATTCGTTTCCCAGCTCTTTTACTTGAAGACTTTTGCTGAGCCTGAAGATTCATGGTTCAGTATATTCTCCCAGCCACACACAGTATTTACAATCCACCCATCCCTGAGGTTGGGGGAGGAAAGGTGCAGCAGTCTGTCTTTTCCATTCAGCTTTAGTAACAAAGGGCAGGAAAGAAGACCTGATGAAAGTGCATTCACTTCCTTTTTCCTTGTGTGCTTCTACCACTTCTTTTCACTCTTACGCTTTGTGGTTCAGAGGTCAGTAGGGTCCACTTAAGTTACAGGGCCTGAAATAGAGAAGCAATTGCAATGAATCATCAACAGACATGACTGGCCTACGAATGCTCATGTGATAAGCAACAATGTGTATGTCTGTCCCATTTCCCACGGAAATGAAGACCAGGATAATACATGGAAGAAACAACAGACATGACCTGCTAGAAGAATGCGAAACAACTTAGTTTTACAAAATAAATATCACACTGTACTTGCATGATGCAACTCACAACTGCACACAGACTTCTGACTAATCACTTAAGTTCATCCTGGAAGTTTTATTCTTAAACTACCTCTGATCTGGCCAATTACTTCCATGTCTTCCTGTAGCCAGAATAATCTGGTTTTAATATCAACCCAAAACCGCAAAACAAAAAACCCTCATGGCTTGCCAAAAGGCCACATTTCCCAAAGACCTTTAAAAGACACACATGTACATGAAGGCTGCAGCCAAATACACAGCAAGATGCTCAATCCAGTATTCTGAAGGAAAAGGGTCGGGCAACAGCCCATCAGTCACACACACACACACAACCCACCAAACATTAAGATGCTTTCCAGTTAAGAACTGCCCACCCAGCATCCAAGCACTGCAGACAGGGCCTGCTCAACCTGTTGCTCTCTCAGATGTTTTCTTCAACTGTTGAAAGCAACTGCTCCTGCTCAGGTCATGCTCACTGAAAGGTAGTTTAGGCAGCTGCTCTTGTTACAGCTGCTCACAGACATCAGCAAATATCTGTTAGTGTAAAGCTACAAACATAATAGGAGAAAGCCTTTCCAGAACAGGCACTTTATGACAATTCTACCTTCCTACCCTGTTCTTCCATGAAGAAATGTTATCCACAAACTCTAAGAGGCTAGCTTGCAGGATTAAGGTCTAATGTGTGAACACATACATACACTACTATTTCTATTTGAACATCCAAAATCTTTTCAGTCCAAATCTGTTTAGTTTTAAATTCAGTAATATTCTTAAACTAATCCTACTACTAACACTCTAGTGTAAGTCTCTATTTCTATCTTTTTCAGTGTGCACTCTGTTCTACTTTAATTCACACTGCCAATATATTCCAAAAAAATAATAACAAATTGTTAAAAACCTATTCTTACTACATCCCTTCTGCTACATAATCAAGTTTCTCTTGAGTGAAGCAGGTAAGACTAACACACACATCCCCTCCAAAGAAACCTGCAATCTACTTCTCTCTCTTTCTAAAATGAAAAATAATAAACCAAAGTTATATAGCACACTGAAGTCCTGTAACCTGAGCTTCCTCAGACGGATATGGGTACAGTGCAGGTTTTAATACCGAGGTGGGGTTGGGAACATGACGAGGAGGAAAAGACAAAGAGTTTTAATTAACTTGCGCAACTTCCACCTCAGAGGCCAAGCTTGGCTTCAGTGCTACTGGAACCATGGGACCGTGTTTCAGAGTGAAGTGACTCACTTCCTCAGGCTGTTACATAGCTGCTCCCCCACACTGCCTCCCCTTCACCTTGGCTACAAACCATGGACCTCCGCCACGCCGCATCACGGAGCCAGGGCATTCCTCCCTCCTCTAAGCACAACGTCTCAGCTCATTTTCCAAGACTCTCACAACAGGACAAAAATAACTCTAGGAGAAATTGTGGACACGTGAAATGGAAAATTCTCTCTAAACTGCAACTAGTACACAAATGAAGATTTCATAAAGTAAGTTTTTCCTACTTCAAAACTTCACTGGGAGAGGAAAAAACATCTTACAGCAGCAAATTGAATGCCTGGTAGCAAAAATATAGAGTTGGAAAGGTTGTTATATGCCTCTCAGAAGCATTAATGTTATCCTCTCTCCTTGCTTTTTGCAGCACTACAAATGTATCAGAGATAACAGCTAAAGCAAACCTCAGTACCTGAGGTAATACTACTAAGAGTGGTTTCTGACAGTCCTACTTTGTGAAATCATCGCAAGCTATTTTTCTCTCCAAACTAGGCAACCTTTTCCTTCTACTGACGCTTCTACATGCTTTTGTATTGATCACTCACATAATTCTGATAAAAAGAATGCAAGCTTTTCTGTATATCAGACGACATTACCACTAGATCAAGTTTTAACCTGCCAGACAGCTTTCTGAAATTCTGCCATAGATTTTCTACACTTTGAAGACAAATGCAACGATAATTGTCAAAAAGATAGCATTCAACTTCAACGGTCCTTGTTTTCAACCTTAAAAAAAAAAAGAAAAATTAAAAAAAAGCCCAGGTGATGCTGTTCTTAATAGTCGTGGCTGAGATTTGCAGCTACTGCACAGACCAGTATCCAGAAGACCTTTAGCAAGAGGACTCTGATGTTAATGAGAAAGCATTGCCTTAGCACAATTTTCCAAACATTCACTTGTGTGGACTTTGGTTCTGTTCTGCTTTTCGTATTACTAGGTAAGAAGGCACCAGCATCATAAGGTCTAATTCAGACCAGTTTAGAACTGCAGCAATCTGGGAAAGAGATCTAACAAAAGTATTAAGATGCAAATTGTAAAAAGGAGTAAGTTCAGAGATAACCTATACAAGGAAAAGGAGGATGTACAACTGAAACTGTTATTCAGCACAAAACCCAGCATAGTGAAAAGGGCATTACCAGGGAGAAAAGAGATTTAAGATACTTTGAACAAGACATGCTTACTGAACATCCCAGTTCTCCCAGTTACATGCAAAAATAACTATATCCTAAGAGATCACCAAGATAAAAGACGATTTGGTGCATCCAGTATTTGATGGTAAAAGAAAATATCACAAAACTAGCTTTTTAGAAGTTCTTTCTAGATAGAAAAATGGCAGAAAAATATCCTCTATGACATCCTAATAATAAGAGTCCATAGTTTAAGCTGCAGTGATACATGTTCAAGTTGCAGCATGACTGTGCTTCAGGAAAGCTCACACTTGGCAGCTTCATTGCATGAGCACTGTTGGCTCTTTGACTAAACAGGCTTCCCTCCCTGAGGTTGGGGGAATGAGCTCACACAATCATCATCCTAGCCAATTACCAGCTTTGGGGGATTTTTTTGTTTTGTTTTGTTTTACTTTAATTTCAGCACAAGAGTCAGCCTGCAGTAGCACAGCAAAATGGCAACACACTTCCAGGCTTAAGTGCTTTGGAGCAGTACACCCCAGACCATTCCTTATATTTGAATAAAAAAAAGAGCCAGTTCCAATACAGTAACTCCCAGAAGATACAGTGTCTTACCTCCAAATATACTCAAGTGTTGTGATACCTGGCATTGCTTTTACACTGCACAGAGAAAAAGCAGAACCAAGCATCAGTATATTTTGTTTTAATAACTCTAAGATTTGGTATGCAACATCATCAGTTATTTTCACTTCCAGGAGCTTCTGACATACAAGAACTTCTCCTGAACTTTCTTCAGATGAATACAAATTGTACGTCACCTCCTTTAATGCTGTAAATATTTTCAGATTTCTAAGGAATTTTTCATATTGCAAAGCTTTCTCTTCTACATCGAAAAAGAATGTCAAATTACATACACATATACCCAGTGGGTGCATATGCAGTATTTTCTGGACTGAAAAATACATAAGAAAAGTAACCCATGGCACCTTACTGAGAGAAGTCAGAGTTAGTATTTTTAGCTAAAAACTGCTCCAGCATATCTGCACTAGTGTGTTAAAGAAAATCAGAATGCTGAAGGACTTCCTTAAGTATCCAACAGGACTACAGAGCACCCAGGATTCTGCATCCAGGATTCTGTTCTGAAATTATTAAGATCTTTCAAAGCACAGATATCTGAGTGGTGCAGGGCACAGACACTCAGAGCCACTCACTAGGCTGTTACCAGTCCAGACCACTCATCAGCAGATTTTACTCAACCCAAAGCAGAATCATTGAGACATCCCTATCAAGTGCAACTATCTTGTTACAGTTTATCATTAGCCTGAAGAGTTTGCTATAAAACCTTAACTAAAGTCAAAGATTATTTGATTTAGGGGAACAAATTAAAAACACTCAATGGTAACCATTTAATGTAAAATACCTACCTCTCTTTAAAACTTGTTGCCTGTATTTTTAATAACTATCCACCATTATTCCATTTCTCTAAATATTCTCTTAATTAAGCATACCTATGTTTGTATAGTTTCACATATCAAGTTCATGACCTCACACAGTGTAGTAACCTTAAACTTTACTCTTTGGCTCTCTTGTTGAGGGCTGTGCTGTCCTGTGCTTTGTTTAGTCCATTTGCTATACCACCTTCATCTGGCATGATAAGCAAGTTTATATTGTGCACATTCCTCATTCTCCTTTGAGATCATTTGCAAACATTTCTCTCTGACAGAATGACACAGAAATGAGTCAGGAAAGACTCTAACTTCTCCTCAAACTTCAGCAAAATTAAGGATGCCGGGAATAATAAGAAGTTGTAGTTCCAGTTGTAGACTATCTTTTGTTCCACCATGTTAGCTTTTAAACTCCTCTAGTCCTGGGTTTTTTCCATGTAAAATAAAGTGTTCCTGGGTTCTAGCTAATGCACACTCTCAGCATTAACTGCAACAATGCTGTCACAGTTTCTTACAGGAAATCTGCCAAATTAGGGGGATGACAATCATTTCTCACTAAGTCCTCCTGCTGCCAGCAAGTGAAATTATGGTTCTCCCCTGTAAGCAACTCAATCACTTTTAATGATGATGATGTACGGATTCCAAGAAAAATCATTACATTTAAGACAAACACAGCAAGCTACCCTGTGTCCTTCTGAGACAGAGAGACCTTTCTTTTCCAATTTGCTTATTACTATGGTCAAATCCCACATTTATGAAACATCTGAAGAATTATAGTACACATTTTACTAATGAGGAAGAGAAACAGAGGAACTAACTCACTTCTAAGATCACGCAACAAGCAAGGTCAAAAATTAAGTAATATATAATATACCAGCTACCAGTTCCCCTTCAAACCTGCCAGAAAACATAGGTTTAATTAAATCTACCTGTGAAAGATAAGAATTGGGTGTGCTATTTACACATGTGCAGAAAGGGCAAAAAGTTTTAGTTCCTTCAGTGCAATAGGAGGACAGAGGAGGCTCAGTTGGGTAGGTTTTGTTTCTGGCTTTTGTGGTTTGCATTTTTGAAAATGACTGGATACTTACAGGGCATCACAAATAAGAAACTTGTTCCAGCTAGCAGAAATCTGTCTCTGTGAAACCACCAGCACCATTAGCAACAATCTTGAGTTAGAACAGAGAGAAGGATGAAAACATGGGGCAGTTTTTGTGTTTTGTAAAAGCTTTGCAAAGCTGACTGCACCTAGCCTATGCTTGCTCTGCTGTATATGAAAACAGCTTCAATCACTCCTTCCAAAGCCTCTCCCGCACACTCACTTTATCACATTTTCTTCCAGACAGTTAGCTACACCAAAATTCCTGCTGATTGTTTGCAACCTCCCACTCACCACCTTCAGACACCTTGAACAGGAAGGATAACAGCACAGCACAGAAAATAAACCATGTTTGTAAATTCTATACAGTAAAACACAGCAATCTATGTCCTGAAGAAATGCATGGGAAAATTCAAAGCAACTGCAAAACAGAGCGGTGTGCAAGAAAGCAAAAAACATAAATGGAAGATGATGGTTTTATGTTCCTGTCACCTTATCCCAAATAGTATGGCATTTTCCAGACATCTAGAATGCCTGCCTCTATAGCAAAAGGTGTACTTTCCAGGCTTGTAGCACTACAGAAGAGCAACAGCTGAAGCCCAAAGCAAACACGCAAAACCAACCAAATGAACAGTCTGCAGTTCAAAAGAAGCCCACTGCAAAAGAAGGTAAGTAGGTATCGATCATCTCCCCCAACACTTCCAAGTAAGAAACTAATTTATGGAACTTATCAGATCAAAGTCCTAGAATCTATAAAGCCTATGTAATGGGGAAGGCTTATTTGTTGTGTAACACTGCATAGCAGAAAAAGGGAATCCTACAGCAGGCCTGTAATAAAGACAAAGAGATGAAAGGAAAGCTGCTTCATAGACAGACAGACAGACAACAAAAGGGAAAACACAGCATCCGGGAAGTTTGACAACTTCCACTGTTTCCTGAAGGTGCCTGCCTGGGGCTAGCAAACACATACCTTAATAAGTAGTATGCATGGCAGACATTTATGACCTACCCAAATTTTCATGTGACTGGCCCGTTTCTACTGCAGAGAAAGACTGAAGCTATGACTGACTACAAGGGCACCTCTGCCCTGAGGACACTGAGGGAAGTACTGTTAAAATTACTTTGCTGCCACTTTTACTTTCCCATTTTCAGAGGCTGGGAATTAACAAAGCTTTATTAAACCACTGTACAAACCAGTGATTCAAAAGTAAGACCCATCAGCTCTGTGAGGTGAAACATGGGAGAAAATGGTCATGCTGTTAAGGACTATGTGCCAGTAAAATCAGGTAGCTTGAATTGCACCGCCAGATGCCACAAACTACTGCTCCAATCTAGACCATGCCTGACATTCTGCACCGGAGCTTAATTACCCACAGCAAGCAAAATAACATAAAATGTAGAACTACCATATTGTTTGAAGAGTATTTCCATTTGGGTATGTATATTTATGAACTACACTTCATAAAGTAATCAATCCAAGGAGAAATACAAATCCTACTTCAAGAAAATATTTTGGTTAACAGTAAAGGATGTAATTAAGGTGAGACAGTGAAAATGCAGTCCTGTAAACACTTTTTATTAGGCACATTTCTGTTCCAATGGTCTTCAAATTCACCAAGCACGCATTCTGCTTCTATTTGGACCTACTATTTACATCCATGGATGTGATTTTATTTATCCCCATCACCACAATTTTTCCACACTCCTTCTAAACACACAGATCCATCCTAGTATGCAGGATGTTACAGAGAAGGATTTTGGTGTTTTGCATTACAGGGTCCGAAGCACCACGGATGCATCTCAGAGGGAAGTTTTCAGATAACAGTTCTATGAGAGAAGAGTCATATACTGTCGATGAACACGCAAAAAAGCCTTACTTTTTGGGTTGTCTCAATTCAAGCTGTAAACTTGGTAGAAGTATTGGAGGGTTGTTTTTCAAAATGCACCTAGGATTTTCCATATAATTTTGTTGTAATGGATGAGGAAGAGACAAAAAGTTGCTACAAAAAAATGCCCATTAAGTGCTGATTAGTCTTGCCCTTATAAAAAACAAGCCAGACAAAACCTGGCTTACACAAACAGCTCCACCAGAAGAAAATCAGCATGGATAAGGAAGAAAAACTACTAAAAAGACAGACAAAAATTTTAAAACTCAGCAGATAATTAAACAAACAACAAAAGGAAGAAAAGAAGCCACTTGATTTTTTTAAAGGAACTAACAATGTTGCTTCTACCAGCTATTGAAAGGATATGTGAGATCTTCAATTTAATATATTTTCAAGCAAAACTTTGAGTAGGATTTCCAAAATAACTGAAATTTTGCACAAAATTCATTTCATGAAAACAAATGATTCATGATTTGCACCAGATTAGTCTTTTGTCTTGCACTACAAGAGAGGCAGCTCCATAAACTGGACTCTTGTAAACACATACACAGGAAAGCCTACCTTTACAAATGTCTTTGCAACACAGACCAGACTTATCCTTTAATAAAATAGGTACATAGTACTTTTCTTACATTGGTTAATGTTTATAAACTGTACTGAAGTTAAATATTTATTGTTATCATCTGTCATCATGATAAACACTGATCTGAAAAGGCTTGGGCAGCCTTAGAGTGCAGAATGAACACAGTAATTATGGAGTACAAAATGCTGCTTTCACGCTTCGTAAAGTTACATGAACATTACTCTTTCCCACTGGAAATGGGCTAACTGGAAAAGGGTTCTAATTGTAAGCCCTTAGACAGTTATTTTAAGCTTTTTTGTTTGGAGCTGTCTGGGAAGGCAGTTGCTAGCAACAGAGAGACCAACATGCATGGAATCACAGCAGGCTCCAAAGTCAGAATGGCAAAGAGCAGGCCAAAAGCTTTTCCCTGCCCTCGCATCCACATAGCTGACATGACCATAATGTGTCCTTCACTCCAAATGCCTTTCCTACCACAAATACAGCAGCTGCAAAATTGCATGGACACCCCAGAAACACACCAAATCTCTCTGCACTTTAGCCCTGAGAAGAAAACACATCTGAATGCATGGAGCTGCAACAGAAAAGTGCTAAAGGTTCAGTTGTCCCCATCTCAACCTCTTCAGCACTCCAGCATGAAACCAGGCTTGCACAGATGTCCAGTGTACAGAACAACAACGTCTGAGTGTTTTACAGATTCCTTTGAGGTTTTGCAAGGCGTAATGGCTACAAATAAGGGAAGAGAATGGTGAAAGTTCATAGAGACAATGATACATTCCCAGAGGTTTCTTCATGAGAAATATAAATGCACTAAGTACCTCAGCCTTAGCCCTTGGCAGAGACATTCTTAAGACCGTCAAGCAGGCATCATCACTCACCCAAGTCCAGGTGGACAATAGCTGAGACTACAATTACAGGCAGAACCCCGGAGATCTGGATCTGCTGACCTGGACCAGCTTCCAGATCTGCTACAGACTTGCATCTTAAGCAAGCCACTTCAAATTGGTTCATAAAATGAGAATAATACTTGAAACCCAATACATTGATATTAATGAAGTATTTTGAAGTCATAAAAGTTGTATTATCTTTAACAGAAGCCACTAACAGCCTAGATGGGGATGCTTCCACAAGGAGCTTAGAAGTCTATTTTCAGACACAACGCAATCAGGGTAGCGATAACCAAAGAAGAGAGAGAAAGCCAAAAAATGAAGGAAAAGGGTCACACAATAACATAGTTGTTCTTTTGTCACATGCCTGCCTCTATCTTACTTGACCCAGAAAAAGTTTATCAGCAGTTATCTAAGCTGAAGCAGTGCTGACCTTGGTTTGCCCACATCCACACACTTGAAGCAAACAGATGACAGTATGACTGAACACAGTCAGTCTTTAACAGCACTGACAGGACTTAGTTCAGATTTCTAAAATTATGTCTTTTAAGAATTCCTGCAGTCACTGGTGACTATAAAAGGGTCTCTTTACTGTGCTGGTCTGTTACAAGCTACAGTAAGCCCTCAGCCATGACTGGAGCTGTCAGGCATTACAACAATGCAGCTAAGCAAATGCACACTAATACTGGGAGTAGGAGCACTGAAAGACATGGGCAAGCAGGGTCATCACACAGCAGAAAAGAGCAAGGTTTTAAGAATCCGGGGGTCCAGACAGCATTCTGATTTTTAAATCTTTTATTACAGAATCAAAGCACTATCCAGGACTCTAGATTCAGAGTTCCCTGCCAGTTACCTGCCAGACACCTGCCCAATCTCCTTTTAGCCACAGGGATTTCAGTGGAGGAAGGAAAGAGCAGATGGTTGGCACCAATACTGGATCAAATACAAAGCTCTTCCATTTCTGTAGTGGCTTATTTGTATCCTTGCTAGCATTATAAAGCACTTCCACTATGGGGCATAAGTGACATCAGCCACTTATGTATTCAAAGTCAGAAATGTCCTAAAGATTCAGCTCAGCAAGCCTACCTGAAACCAAACAAATCACTCATTCTGCACTTTATAACTAGAAAGAAAGGAATTAATTTAATAACAGCATGAGGAAAAGTTTGCTCTATTAAGAACGCTTACAAAGCTATTTTAAACTGAGCAAAAGACTCAGTTGTTAGTAAAACACAAAATTAAGGTTGCAATGATTAAGTTCAATACTGCAGGAAAAACTAACGTTTATGCATTAATCCACTTATACATGGAATTCTATGAGCTTTAAGCAGATCAGAAGTATCCTGCTCTTATTCCGCATGTCCTGGAATATAAACACATTTTAACTGAAGTCCTAACATTTTGGTTAAATAATCCCACATTACAGTTTGAACAGCTGTATTTGCTAAAGATAAAAACTATGTAATTGCTATTAACAGGAACAATAAGTTCTTGCAAATTGTGAAAAAAATCCCAGGACATAAATAACTGGAAGGTCAGAAACTTACTGGAAAAGCTGGTAAGATCACCTGCACCAAACACTTGACCATCTACATAAGAAATCACAAAGCACTAAGGAAAAAGTAAATTCCCTTACATAGTATAGTTTTCACTTTGGAATGAAGGGCTAATGAACTAATCGTGTCTTCACGAATACAGATTCCATTAACCTGATCCTCTCACACCAAAGAAATTCTGAGACTGATGCTCCTTTACAATCTATAATGCATCTAGTCATCTAGCTCAAGGCCAGTTTGGATGGGGCTCTGAGCAACCTGGGCTAGCATAAGGTGTCCCAGCCCTTGCTGGAGAGGGTGGATTGAGATGATCTTTAAGGTCCCTTCCAAAGCAAACCATTCTATGATTCTGTGATAATGGACTCTAAAGGACTTTTTCACACCACCTAGATAGCACTCTCTTATTTCAAGTAGGTTACTAGTTCAGATTATGTCCCACGGCCTCTGATGACATTATTGTTTTCAACAAATCTCCAAACAGTAAGAATGAACGTCCAATCTCTCATCAGCAGGCTGACATTCCTTACACAGTTAGTTCCCATTTGGAAACATTGTTACACCACAGACAAATGTCTCTTGGGGAAAGGAATTGAAGGAACCCACCCACAAACAAACTTCTTTACTCACCATTCACTTAACACTTTGCAACAGTTAAAGCAATATATTAACACCAATTCATTCAATTTCACAACGTGTATCGTGTGCAATATTCTGTATTTCTAATAGGTAAACAAAGACAACCAAAAGCCTGTTTTGCACTAAAAAAGCAAAAAGGTAGCCAACATGAGATTATTCTTCTGTATTTCCATGATCTCAGTTTTGTCCACAGACAGCTTTCAGGTAAAGCATCTTCATTTTGAACATTTATACCAAATTCAGAAACTAGTATAGAACTCTACTTTTTAAGTACGCTGTAGAACTCCCCCCAGCCTGAAGTAATTATTAAGGCTATTTTGATATAAAAGTCACAACATCTTCTAAAGCACATGAAAGTTCACCTGTAGAAAAGCTCTAACATTAAAATATACATGTCAATGTCATACTAGAGATCTCTGATACTCCACAGATGCAGTGCTCTATAATGCCTTTGCACTGTCCACAAGCTCCGTCCGCCGGAACAGCAGGCTAAGGAGAAGGGCTCTTCCACTTGCATAATCTATACTGGTTGGGGTTTTGGACTGTCTTTTTTAAAGAAAATAACAATACTAGTCAGGCGTACTCCTCTTACTGTTCATGGCTTCATTTCCTGCACCATAGTAAAGAAACTGAATTACAGCAATTTCTGTTTTACATGGTTGCATGGCCTCATAATCACAGTATAACAGCACTAAAAAATTGCATGAAGAGTATACTCTTTATGCACTTACTCTGGCAACACCTCTTTAAGGGACTGAACTACTATTATTCCCTTTTTATTGAAGACAGCTAAGTCTGGGAGAGGAAGATTTTAAAATGACTTGCTTGAAGAGGTCTATGACAGAGGAGATAACCTAACTCAGTGTCAGGTTAGTGCCCTACTCTTTCAATCATATTTAGTCTCTTACTCAGTTTGAAATCCCATCCTAAGGTTGGCTAAAGTGCACATGAAACCTCTCCAAAACATTTCTTCCTATTTCAGCCCACCCACAAGATTGTATGCCATGCATAATAATAAACTCAAGATAAGCATATAGCAGTCAATGAAGGCTTTTTGTGGATCTAAAAATATCGTGCTAGTTTTTATTGGAGTTGTCACCTATAAGATATATGTGCACATACACTAGCCTTGGCTGTGGTGGTGTCCAGGGGACATAGAGCAACTCAGGATACTAGGCAGACCTATTCAGGTGCAATCATGACATTGTTACTAATTTTGCCTAGGGGTTAGATAACAATGCTGAAGAATCTCACCCAATTCCTTCCCTGTGTGCAATTACAAAATCATGTGAAGAAAGGAGGGAAGGAATTTATTTATACCTATAAGTAGTTTAACGTCAATACATGTTTTCATCTGTTTACGTCACTTATGATCACCAAAAATATAAAAGCACAATTTGGAATCAGAGAATAAAAAAAGGGAGCGCTTAAATCATGTAAGACAGTGCTTTTAGCAATTCCCATGGCATGTATATTCCTCCCATCTTTGTAACCACCTTCCCAACCACCACTCCAAGGGAAAAGAATTTGTGTTCTTTTCCCACAACTGCAACATCTGAGGTGCCACAAATAAGAAACAGCTTTCAGGCCCACAAGGAACGGATGCATTGGAACTGCATGTGTTCAGAGCTCACTCATGCAGGGACAAGCTTCTACCCCTTGAAATCTCTGACTGAATCTTCTGTTCAACCCAGACAAGTTAAGAGCAACTCCTACTGATTTTTACCAGGAAGACAGCTCAGATCACAGCAGCTGTTCTACAGGAACAAGGATTCTTTCAGCAGACGGTGGAAAGGGCTCTGCCACTGCTCCCACTGCCCCTTCTGAGGGCCCCAGAAGTCAGGGAGCACCATGGCCCTTAGTCACTGTTTTGACCTGCAGCAGCAAATGTCAGATTTTTGTCATTGAAGGGGTGAGGGGGGAAGGGAGGGTCAAAACCATCACAAAAAAGAAATAAAATAGGGCCCAGTTTCTTAAATGCAAACAGTACAGATGAAGTTGGAAGTCTAATTTTCCCCTTTACATAAAATGACATGTATTTATCACAGATATTTATGGGGGAAAAAACAAACAAACAAACAAAACCCCCAAAAAACAACAGAAACAAGCCTTGAGAGCTATGCATGAGGAGTGCTGTGACAGTATTATTTAGAAAGAAAGAACAAGTACTAATTTGCACATCACTCATGACATTCACGTACTACAGTAGGTTAAGTCGTTAACTCCACGCTCTTCCTAAGTCTTGCACCACTTCTATTTGTGGTTTTGTTCTCTCTCTGCCTTACTGAAAATCTTGAACATTGCACAAAAGGTTCCCTTGCAGACAGAATCTGACAAATCAGTCACAGCAGCACTGCCAGAACCACAAAAATGAATAAAAAAGCAGAAGAAAATTCACACTCATTGCTATCTGCACATCAGACCATCAGGAAAAAAAAGTTTAGACAAAATAATGGCTTCTACATGTATACAGTTCCTGCAGGTAGCAGGCTAAGCTTGTATTACTGTAGACATTTCTAAACTCAGCGGCTCTGCTGTTAGCAAGATTTCCACACTCTTCAGCTGTATTCAGCTCACCTTCTGCAAGACTTGTGACCCTGGTGCTGGCATAAAGCTTCACAGTAGCATCAGTGCAGAGACAGGGATTCCCCAGAGCAGCACTTTCAGAGACTGAGGGCTGAAGAATTCACGCTTTCAATTTCAGACCGAGGTCAAGTATGGTGGTTGGTTTCCATTTCTGTTGCAACATGGAGGAAGCTAACACGTGAGAAAAGGGTGAGATGACAAAAAAACTAGCAGAAAGAAGAAAATCTCTCCCTCCTCAAACCAAAAGTGAATTGGTCCCTCCAGATGCCTTTCCTCTTGCTCCTACATTTCCAGTAGATTTTGTCCATTTTCTAGAACATGATCATGGCAGTACAAACTGTTTCAAAAGACATGAACCACCCATCCAATTAAACCACAACAATAACTTCTTAGTGTGTCACCACTTTTTTTTTTTTAAAGGTAGCTTTTCAGAACTGGTAATTTCTTTAATGTAATTTTTTTTCTTATACCTTACCTGGAAAAAATAAGATAGATTTGGACATATAGAAAGCTACAACCAATAAAAAGAAGTTGTTTACCATTTTTGCTATAGTTCTCAGCTCCCTTCTCTGAAGAATAAAAGGTTTTGTATAGCACTTCGCTTGTTAATATATATATTTTAATTTTATGCACAGATATTTGCATTGTAAAGAGGAATTAGCACTTTTTTTATATATATGGAAAGAATGTTGTGGGCCAAATTTCTCAATATCATTGGAAAAACTGCTTATAGTTTCAAATGTTGCAAATTGTTGAAAATAATTTGAAAAATTTCATACACAAAGCTCCCCTTAGCATTCAGTAGACATTGAAATTAGAAGTTCGAGTTTTTAACAGCAGCAGCTGGAAAAACCCCACCTGTCAGTTGCTCAGCTCCCAGTATCACTTCACTAGCTCTATAGTCAAATACCAAAATAGGTGTATCTGCAGCTCTAATATTAAAAAGGGAAATTGCCTACCACACTCCAATTTTTTTAGCTTTTTATGCCTTAAGTAGGTAAAATGACACTTCTGGTGGTCTTGGAAAGAATAGTTTAAAATAATGTCCATAGCAATAATTATATTTTGCTTGTCTAGCTGCATCAGTAAAAATTTCCTCAGCTGGACATGAGCACATTCTTTTCCTGTTCCTTGTGGGGAACTAATTCTTCGGAAGCAAAATGCAACCCCTGTGTGTTTCTTGCTAATCTGTGTACTTACAACAGTCTCTGCTTTTGAGAGTGACTTAGCTGTTACACTAAACTAGCCTAGGAGTATTTCCCACCATCATTCTGGGAAGGAATGAGGGGAGATGTATATTTGTAAATGGTTAACACTCCCTTCCTTCTCCCTCCAAACAAATAGCACACATATACAAAACACACACACACAAGGCAAGGGAAACAATTAACCTTCCAGCTCCTGAGTTTTGGCTTCAATTCCCTAAAGTAGTTTCATGCACAAAATCGACATGTGGAAAGAATAATCCATGGTGACCAACTTTGCTGAGGGTTGTGGAAAACAGGCCTGTGCAGCACAGCAAACTCTTGCCAGAGATCTGCTGCTGCACAGACCTCAGTGAATGTGCACCACAAAAGAAGCACCATGTCCTTCCCAGGCATTCTGGAAAACCTCAGTGTTTAAAAGCAATCACTGACCACCTCTTCCCTCCCACACTGAAGTCTAACAACCCTTTTTTTTTTTTTCCCCAAAGGGAAAAATACAGACATACAATTACAAATGTATGCACTAACTTAAAGCCACGTTTTACTCTTTAAGGCAGGCAACTTCATCACATGCCCCAAGGCCCCCTCTGGATTACTGGCACCAGTTCTGTCAGGAGATACTATCAATTTATTTTAAGACACACAGGCTGGCGTTTAAATCTACTAATTTGCTTTCGGTTTGCAGCTGTTCTTTTAAAGCAAAATCCCACCAGTAACAACTCCCTCTTCATTAAATATCTTAGAATTTGAAAACGAGGTGATGGACGGTACTTCATTAAAGTATTTATTAAAGAACTCCCTCCATGATGAATACAAAAAATAGAATAAACCTAGAATGATCTTTAAGCAGATTCACTATTTTACAATTGTAATTCTTTCATGAAGCAGCAACTCTCATAAGTGCAGTCTGCATCTAAGTACTTTGCTCTATTACTAGAAAATATTTTAGGATGTGTGTCTGTAATTAACAATATGTTCTGGATTTGCGATTTGTTTTAACACCTTATTTTTCTGCCTTTTGGAGGTAGCAAAACACTGGTTTTCTCCTTGGAGGAGTACTATGCTTCCCAGCTCTCTCTGAGCATACTGAGTACCTCTGGCACATGGACCTCTGCTACCTAGGCCCACTCACACTGCTGTAAAAGAACTGCTCCCAGACACTTTTGTAGGCGTCTGGGCATCAATGAATTTTAATTTACATTGTTGTTGTAGCTCATGGCTGGGGTCTCCCTAGCTCCTCTAGTTTTTCCAACTCTCTGAGATGCTTATCTCATTCCCACTAGGCAGAAAGCAGTGTTCTTCAATTGCTGCTACAAGAAGCTGGTATAAGCACTAATTTCCATTTATAGTTCTCTATTAAAAGGATTTTTCTCTTGTTCAGGCAAACACTGGGCTCAGTATGATTACAATCCATCTGCACATATGTCTGTTAGAAAAGTTATTTCCTCTTACAGAGGGTTATATTTATTTAGCTGCTCCAGTACAGCTGTTCCAAAGCCACTTGGAGTCTAAAAGTGTGCTTTTCTGATGTTGCATATCCCAATGAAATGCCTCAGCTGCTGAGCAAGAGCCCGAGCGACAGCCTGAAGAAACACTATCTCTCAAAGGGTTTGTGTCCACCCCGCAGCTGAGCTCACCGCTCCTGAGAGTCCCGAAGCACAGGCTGCCCTCACGAACAGGCACCTGGCAGCTCCCCCTGCACTCGCAGGCAGCCTGGCGTGCCTCGACCTGCGGCTGTGGCCGCTGGGACACGCAGTTCCCACCGCCATTGATTCAGGCTCTCCCCCAGGGCCAGTCAGGCACTGCACATCCCTGCAAAGGCAGGCGATGCTCTAGGTGTTTGCAGCACTAGAACGGAGTCCTGCACAGAAAGGCATTTTGGAATGCAGTCATTTCATTTAGCTCTTGAATAAGGATTTTTCAATTTTTAAACTTTTTTTTTTTTTAAATATACAGCCTCTTCTGTTATTTATACTAATTATTTGGCATCTCTACAAGCTAAGAATATACACAGCTTCATTTTCAACTTCTGCATTGGGAGGAAAGCAAAGTCCCAAAATTATTAGTTATATAACTTTATAACAAAGTTATGAATTTATTAAAATTAGTTGAAAAGTAGCTGACAGTACTGAGGAAAAAAAAACCTGTTTGAAACTGATGTCCAATACACACTTCAGAAAAAAAACCCCCTCAAAAATAAATTAACATTCCTGGCTCAAGGCAAATTTTTCCAGCAATTGTATTTAGTAATAGTAAGGGACTGGGACTGTTGCTGAACAGATAAGCCGACATTGTTCCAGATACATGAGTTTTCCAGATCTTCCTTTTTATATTTAAAAAAAAAACAACACAAAAAAACCCCAAAACTTCTACTTATTAAAAAAAAAAAGGTCGAGAAGAAGACACCTTTAAAGCAAAATGGTCTCCATGGGTCCAGTCAGCTTGTCCAGTGTTAACATGTGCTTGATTTTATTTCTTCATTTGCTGGGTTTTTAAAAAAAATTGCTTGTATAATACACAAAAGTCAAATCAGTGATTGTTTCCCTTCAAAGTGATTGGTAATTCATCTGTTTCTACAATTCATCATTTGGTAGAAAACTAGCAATGCTGGTGTGAGACTACAAGTGAACTGTGTGAATGAATAAAGGGATATGGAATAATTAAAAGTTACAAACACAACTTCAACTCTTCAGTAAGATAACTGCCAGTATCATCAAGTAAAACGCTTGGAAGTTACTTATTTCCAGCAATGAAGTTGTTTTCAAGTAAACTAACAATGCAGTTGAGAATTTCTCATGGTGTCAGGATACTGAATATTGAAAGCCAAAAGAAAACCAGCCTTCTTCCATGAGAAACTCCCTATTTACACCATGCAACCTTGCATCAGCTCTCCAAATCAGGACTATAAATAGCAGCTACAAGGAACACACTACAAGAAAGTCTTCCTGGTTTTACTTTCTTATGCACAGTGGGTAATAGTTTTTGTGTAAATCAGACACAAGCAGAAAACCTATAATAGGAATAGCAAAGTTTTCACTTTGCAGTTGTTACTGTCAGTTTTTGATTCTGTCTGTTGAGTCTCTGTCATCATCTAGTGCAAAAGCAGTATCAGTTTCACAAAAAATACAGCTGTGCTTTTGAACATAAATACAACTTCTCTCAGCTCCTTACTTCCTTGCAATTCAGTATTACTTGCGTGCAAGACTGCTCTGTCTTTCCTACATTGTAGCCTTTTATGTCCAGGACCAATTCTGAATCCAACTTATAGCTATTCCAAGTGAAGGATTTAACATTAAAAAGGGTTACAAACAAAAGCATTACAAACAAGCAACTTATTAACAAATATTTTTCCCCCATTTTCAAGCAAGAAAACGTCATACTCTTCAAATCTGTTGTAGGATGCATTAAGTCATTTTGTGACGACAGAGTTGTATTAGATTTTCATTAAAATATATCCACAATGTGCAGAAATGTTCAGGGGGGAAAGCAAAGGGTTAAAACCTCCATGATAATTGCTTCAAAGAAATAGTAGCAAGTAACTTGATAAAATATTCACTAAGTCTCCTGCATTCAAAGTCATTACACTTTTCCCCTCCAGACAGGGTCAGCATGTCCTGCCAATTCACGAGCTCCCAAAAATAAACCAGTTGAGTAACTAAAGATGTCAATAGATTTTCACATTGCCTCCACACATCCAAACCGTATGGCTTAGATGGTTACTTGTAAACAGCCAGCCATCCTACACTTAACCTGGAGCACTTTCCCAAGCAAATCTGTCACTTACAATTATTCTGATAGAGCTGTCACTGAACAGAGAATATCTTTCCACCTCCAAACTGTACTTCTCTCATAAATCAAGTCACTCAGAAAGAACTGTCTTTTTTAAATGCTTTACAGCAAAAATGAGTAGTTCTATTCATCTTCACAATGAAAAAAAATACAATAGAGCAGCTGAGAGATGTAAAAAATGCCCTGAACCCATGCTCCAAGGGAGAAAGCTGATCCACTACTTTCTTTTATTCCATTTTTGACCTTTTCGACGACATTACCAGAGTTACCCAACTGAGAAACAGAAAAGTATGAAATAACTCTGCATAAGAGGCAGACTGTAATTACCTAAGCGCACAGAACCAGGGAGATGATAATTTTGTTCACTGACAACATGATGATTGAAAGCCAAGTAAGTAACCTGGCTAGGGAAACTACTCAATATGCCCCACGCAGGAATTGGAGGACTCATTTTTATGCACTCATTTCTAGAGCACAATCCAGAAGCTTCTGTTCCACATCTTGGATTTCTAGAACAAACATGATGGGATTAAGCAGAGAAGCAAAAATCAGTCTTTTAATCACAATGTGCAGTAAAAAGCCAGTCAAAAGGGCCCATAGAGGATGCATATAAGCAAACATGTATCTGCACTTCAATGAAAAAAGTTGCCATTTCACCCAAGGCTTAAGTACCTCTATTTACTGGAGGTCCACTGAGGGTGCCAATAACCTTTTCTGAACAGCACTGTTAGCTCATTCTCGAGGAGGTGTAAGAGGGTCTGGGCTCCTCTACAAAGCCTGCTGACAAAACACTCACCCAGCCATGGAGATGCAAATTGAGACTCACATACCAGACCTTCCGCCTATCAGAGCCCCATCAATCAACTCCTCTGTGTGGGGAAAAATCTCCATTTCTACTCACATTATGCCACTGTGTGTTAGGTCAGAGTATGGTTTTGTAGCCTGTTGGTTTAAGACAATTACCTCACCTTATAACGAGGATGAAAACAAGGCACAAACAATGTAAATTACTTGTCACAAGTGAGCATGCAAGAAAGGGAGAAGACTGGAAGCAATTTGTTGTTGTATCTCTTACGGCACCAGAAAATAAATCCTCCATGAATTGCATTTTGTTGTCTTCTCTTTCAGGTCTACCCATCTTTAGTCTTACTTATCCTATAGCTGTCTATCAGTTTGTAGATGCAAGTGTAGACTCATGTATTAGATACAGAAGTGTCATGACTGTAAGATTCAATGCTCTTCTGCATGAGGGCAAAGAGCATGACTTATTCTAGCTAAGCTCAAGGTACCTGTTCCTTGTTGCTGACCATTTTAGTTTCAGTATAAGCAGCTTGCTGTGTCTAACTATGAATCAAAGGCTCAATGAAATCACAAATCATCACTTCCCTTTAAGGGTGGGACACCACAGAAAGCACAATAAAAATACTTCAGGCTACTAAAAGAGGTTAAGAGCAAGAATTTACTTTAAAAGGCTACACAAAGCCATTGCCTTCTTGGGAAGAGTATGGATGTGATTTCTTAAATATTTTAGCCCAATTAACATGTTAGTAAGCTCCCCCTAACTCCAATTTCTAGGCTATATTCCTGAAACAGATCTCTATAAGAACTGCTGGTACAGGCCCAATCACAGCATTGCAACCTCCACTAGCAAATGAGACCCTCAGATTTGCTTTTGACAAAAGAGCACCTATAGATCACTTAGCCTTCCAAAAGTCTAGGTACATCCTGTGCCTTTGCTACATATTATTCAAACTAAAATGGTAAAAACCTGCAGTAAAACCATATTGCCTCAGAATACGAAGTACAACTGTAGACGTATTTATGCAACCTGAGACCAGGTGCAGTCTATTTTATTAATGCCCATGACGTAAGGTTTTAGCCAGGACAGGGTTAGTCCTGGTTATAGCCAGGACAGGGTTAATTTTTATCAGTAGCCATGACATGCATGGCCAGGACATGGAGGTTACTCTACACCATCTCAGGTCATTGCCGATAGAGGAAAGGCACTCTCTTCCAGGGCAATGGGGCTCCTCCGGTGAGAAAATGCGGCAGAGAAAGCCATCAGCTATTTAGCTGCTGTTACAGCTCGTTTTCTTACCTCGCTCCAGTAAATTGTTCTTATCTCAACCCACGATCTTTGCCTTTTGTGCCATCGATTCTCCTCTTCAGCTCATCAAAGCGGGAGACAGGGGAAAAGAGAGAGCAGCGTGTGGTTTGGAGAGTGGGGCACTGAATTGGGGAGTACCATTCCTAAACCTTGACAGAAGAGCAGAAGCAGAGCATCCTGTGCAGATTTGAATTATTCTCAAAACCCCTCTTCAGCAGATCTCTTCTCAAACTTTTGACAAGAGAATACAGAAAACTGGATTTTTTTTGTTTCGTAAGAAATTATCTTCCTGTATTTGACACCGCAGAGCTCTTGCAAATATAAGTGCCGTCTCTGCTCTTTAGCTGAGTAACATGTGAACCAGTTCATATACTGAATTTTCTTGTATGCTTTTTGTCATGTGGTCCATGGAGTGTGCTATTAGGGTAGTTTGCAGGCTGAAGTGAGCATTTCCCGTTTGAGATTAAAAGTCAAATATAGCTTAAATAACAATATATCTCATGAAGGAAGCATTAAGAGTTTCTAAATCTAACTATCTTCCTACCTTGGCACTTTTTTATTTTGTGCGATCATGAGAATGTTTGTTTGTAGGTTGTCTTTTAAAAACAAGACATTTTGCCCTTCCATCTAAATATCATTCTTCCACAAATAGCAACAGTAACTTGACAGTACTATAATGACGGAATATTGCTGATCAGGATTGGAACAGGTTATTGAATTATCACCACCGGGGAAAAAGAAACACTACTGTTTAGAAAAAAGTAAACGCCATTTCAGCATCACTTTAGTCAGCACAGGAGAACCAGCATCTTGCCAACATGGGTGTTTTAACATCAACTCCAAGTATCAAACACACTGTCCCTTTAACTAAATATCCATGTATACGTGGTCAAGCAATTGCTAGTGTTGACAAGTATTTGGGCCACTGCCCTTGGTCTCATACTTGCCTAATGATACCTCTGACAGAGAGCCTAATGGAGAAATCCACAAAGTGCTAAAAAGCAGCAGTGCAAGCTGGAGGCCAGTGAAGGGTCTCTGCCTTGCTCTATCGCCTCTGTGTTAGAAATGCCTTTGCTTTATGACCAGTCAATCCAAGCTTCATCTCTCTCCTGTGCTTAAGAATTCAGCAAATACATGTTTATGTCACCCTCAGGCAAACAAAGACCTGCATCATAGCATACATGTGTGCACAGGCAGGCTAGCACATTTTAAAATGACGGGAGAGATTACCTGAATAGGGAAACTGAATTTTCCAGTGTGCAATTTATATAAATACTTGTTATTATTATTATTACTAAAGAGCTCTTCCAGTTGCAGAGAAAAACTTTACAAATCAAGGCTTCAAATCTGCATTTTATTTCTTCTGCTAATAAAGCTCTCTGTATTTTAATTTCCTCTCTAAAGGTAAGGTAACTAGACTCACTTATACGGCAAATAAGAAAAGCCCAGCTAGTTTGTTCATCTTTTAAATAGAAAAATATCATCATTGACTTCAACAAAGCTTCTGGCAAGGCAGCCCCTTATTTACTGTTAACAAGTGCAAAACCTAAGTATAGTATCAGCTAAACCACACTTCCCAGGTTTTTAATTCATCAGTTCTTCAGACATTTATTCTTTACATCTCAAATTAAAAATAAAAATAAATTGTTTATAAGGAGTCTCACTCACATTCTTTATCTTCTTAGGCAATAAACGGTCTTTTTATTACAGATCAAATTTTTCTACAGAAACATTTACAGCACATTTTCTGTAGAAAGAAAGCTGCAATAGCAAAATAAGTCAGTACCATACCGGAAATATTTCACTTTTGCCAAAGAAGAAGGACTAAAACAAGGAGGAGTCCCATACTTCAAAAGGAAAGTAGTTCCCATACTTCATAAGCAAAGAAATGTCTTAAATATCTTTTTGACTCTTAAATGCATTTAGAAAATCACAATAACAAAAGACCACTTCAATGCTGAAATTAAATTGAAAAAAAGTGAAGCCAATAATCAAATGCAGCATTTTTCACAATTCTTTACTTACACCCCATTCTTTAATCACACCCTTCATGTGCAAAGGTTTTCCAGTTATTCAAGGAGGACAGTTTAAGTCCCTAATAATCAGAACGCCTAATGGTACAGTAATACTTCAGTAGCCCTAGCTTTTGTTTATAATATATTCCTTTTCTTCTCCAGAGACATCTCAATGTCCCTTGAAACATGTTTATTTAAACAAATACTGTTTGGAAAGACTACGTTACTTATATATACTTAACATTTCTGAAAATTTGAAAATATAATAGATTTCCAATAAAAAATCTAAACAAATTTGTAATCTTAATTAAATACTACAAATATTATAATTGTCTCCAATGTATGGCATGGGGACAGGATAACATCTAGAGTTTGTCAAAAAAGATTCAAAGAGAATAATTCAACTTAGAATTTTCGAAGTCATGAAATCAAACTAAACCATAGGGGCAGTCAGATTTCCCTGCCAGTTTCACATACGTATTTGGGATCCTAACTTGTCGTCATTGGAATCTCCTAAAGCAATCTCAATGTCTTATAGCTGTGGCTCTCTCTCCTCTCATCAGAAATTTGGCAGTGCTGGGATTCTGTTCTCAAACAGCATGAAACCAAATTTAAATAGGAAAATACTTTGCTAAATTCTTTTCCACTCAAGTGTAGTCATTTCCCACAAACACAGCAAACTCTCCTTTCAGGAAGTGCATGAAAGAATACATTATGTAGGGAGAAATAAAAGCCTGAAATTAAAACAGTTTAATGGAGAATGATCCAGTTAAAATCCCAAGAGTATTGTTAACATATGGCACTTCATTTTCATTTATGTTTCAATGTTTCTAAAGGTGACTGCTCAGGAGGAAGCATCTGAACAGCTAAGGGTATTATAAAACTGCAAGAGCAGTTGACTTGCATTACTCTAAAATGGTAAATAATAATGCAATTCATGACGAATTACCAGATGACATATGCAGGAGCTAAAAAGGAGATGCTCAAGGAATCCCAGGTGTACACAGCCATAGCAGATAAGGCCGCACCTAAGCATACGCGATTAAGCCAAGTTTGAAATCACGCAACATCCTCATGCAACCTGGGATCCAAACACAAATGCACTTTTACCTATGAACTGTACCATAACAAGGCTACTTGGAGATTATTCTGGGACTAGCTTCAACTTTGAACCTCATCACAATGCACAGCACAGACAAGGTGATGAGTATTTCAGCAGACTGACTGCCCCACAACATGCAGCTCCAGAGAACAACAGGTTCTGGTTTACCCATGCTGAAGGGAAGCAGCCGCTCTGATAGCTGGAAATCCTCCATTACAACACCGTACCACAGACAGGCTGCAAAACCAAACCTGTATTTCAAAAAGTCCTATCAGTTACAAGCCCCTGAAAAAAGGAAAAAAAAGAGAAAGACAAGAACAAAACTTGCAGCTACAATTCAAGCATGTTTTCGTTACCATAGCTCTAGAAATAACAAAAGCAACATTATGAAAGACAATAAATTAAGATAAACGCCAAAATACAGCATTATATTCAAGGCTGAAATAATAGTACAAACAGTCAAACAAAAAACTTCAACATGTTTTTTAAAAACAGAACAATAAAAACCCCAACCAAATCAAACAAAAAACCAACCAAACAAACAAAAACCAAAACCAACCAAACAAAAAATTATGTATTTAGGGTTATATAACAGAATAGTGTGTGTACATATATACATGCACATTTAATTTATCTTCCTAAAATAAATGACAAGAGGATATACCAATATATATCACTGCACTCATAATCTCTCCTGTGATGGGGAAAGCCAAGCAACTGAGAACCAATGTGAGAAGATTATGCAGCAAAGAAGAAACAAAGCATGAATACTGACTTGATTCCTCTTCCTGTCTCTTTACATCCCAACTCTGAACATGTAATGTATCAGTAACATACTTAGTAAAAAAGATACCAGAACTGTTTTCAGTTTACTACTTCAGGCACTAAGAGCACTTAACTTGTTTAGATCCTTACCAATGCTACAGTCAAAGTACATAGAACTTAAACATTAATTTTCACTAATTGAGAGTAAAAAGGAAAGCATTATTCCATGCTTTGCTGTAAGCCTTTCAAAATTACTTAAGGAACAAACAAAAAATTAACACACACGGAACACTTTGCCACCCCCTCCCAATCTAGCTTTTCTCAGTTTTCAACTTCTTGATTGACACCAGCTGTCAATTCAATAAGGGGCATTAATATAATTTACTTGTACATAAAAAGAACATTAATTTTGGGATATGTACATTTCAAAGAATATCTGTACATCTTCCATATTATATAGAGATTACTGAATTATATTAATTTAAGCCTGATTATCTGGTGGCTGTCAGTTGCACAAAATATGACAAAAAGCATCAAGAGAACCAGAAAAGCAAAGAATTAATTACCAAGATTATCTCTGCATCCCCATTCGAATGGTTGCTCCTAAATACCCGGACACTGATTGCATTCAAAATGCTTTTTTTCACACTTTTTCCTGGCGTGCAGAGTATAGCTTTCCCTCATAACTTTTTCAGCCACTGGAGCTGATCAGCAGAGCACTGAGAAGGGCTACAGTTGGAGACCATTCAGAAACAGAAGTTATGTGAAGCATTGTGAAGTGCTTATTGAGCAGCCCCCTGCTGCAGACACATGCCATTTGTGCACTGCGAGCAGCTGGAGCTGCCAAGGAGCTTCCACGTGGAATGTAAGTGGCTGGTATGCAGCTACAAAAACCTAAATTATTACTTGACCAGCCACCTCTTCCAGGGACCTCCATAACACATGATGAGGATTTCTTAGTTTGAATGCTTAAATCACACTAAGGGGAACGTATGATTCAAAGTACAAGCAACTGCTGTCTGACATAAAGCTTTCTGCCACAGTTCCAATTATTAGGGAAGGTCCCCAGGATACTTCCTTGAATTAGCAGTTCATCCCTCCTATTCACAAATTGCTCAGTGACAAGTCTTCCCTTTGGATGTGACTCATGAGCCTTGGCTTGCCCGTGCCAGAACCTGCAGCTTTTTGGGCATATGTTGCAAAACCTCACAACCACCACTCCTGTCTCACTCACCTCTCCATTTCACACTATGAATACTCAGAGAAAAGTGGTTTATTTCTCACTTTATGTCTCTTAGAATGTAACTAATTGCACTGGAGACAACACTCATATTTACTACTTTTCATTTTGGCATAAACTGTAATTTACTGCAACCAGTACTAAGATTTTATGCAATGCTTCAGGGAAAAAAATCAGGGTTTTGGTATTTTGGGGATTTTCTTTTTTTCTTTCTTTTCTTTTTTTTTTTTTGGGGGGGGGGGGGAAGATGTTTAGAAAAAGTGAAACAACAAAATCAGCTCGTACAGACATTCTCATTCCACAATTTGATCGGTAAGTTTTGAAAAGTGTTTACTAAATGTTTACCTAAGCTCAAAGAAAACTAGGTTTCTTGAGTAGAAATCCTTCAAGAACTGCTAAGCATATAGAAAACATATCCACCTTTGCAAACGGAGCCATGGGCTAGACTAGACTCTGATTCATGGCAGTCCTTCTTGTCTCCTTACATGGTCTGGGCACACCTCCCCCCACACACTGCTGCTGCCGCCACCATGACCAAGGTGGCCATTTCCAAAGCAAGGCTGCATGTCCTCAGTCAGGGGCAACTTAAAAGATTGATTAGCAGCTTGACAGAAGAGTCATGAAAGGTATGCCAGGCTTGAAAGTATCTCCAGTGGTTCTGCAGCCACTACAGACATGTGACCATAGAGTGAAAATGCAAAAACATAAGCATTTGGAACATTTATGCAGGCTTTTGAAAAGCTTGCATTGTGCTACACCCCTCATCATTTCATATCACCACTACTCGCATGCACCTGGATGGGTTAAAGGCTAGCACAGCTACACCTTTGTTTTGCTAACGTGCACACAAATATATATATATATATCTATGACTAATTCCACTGAGAACCACAGGACGACTCAAGGACGTGCAAGTTACCTACTCCTTTGTATAGAAGTCCAAAGAATCCTGGCCTAAAACTTTCTCTCCTTTCACACAGGTTGTGAAAAGCAAAAGACTTAGCATAAGGAATTACTACATTGTATCATTACCACAAATGATTCAAGAAATCTTTAAGAACTTCTCCAGAGTAATTCTGACATTAAAACACCCAGTATAACATAGATTGAAAAGTTAGTCAAGACATTAAGTACAATTTCAAGAAAGATCTAGTAAAACATCACACCAACGCACGGATTAACATATATTTGTTTCATATTTTTTATCAAAACAAAATGCTCCAATGAATTTACACAAGGAAGATCACTAAGGAGGAAGATCACTAAGATAGTTTGTCTAGTGACAAAAAAACCCACAAACAAAACCCAAAAATATTGTCAGCACATCCCTACATTCATTGTTACCAAAGCCACATACATTTCACATGAAGCATTTTGTTGACAACCTGAGGAAACTACCAATAATAAGATGATCTGTGAGTTCAGCTAAAATATGTTTTAGTTGAACACCAAGAAATTTTAAAGCAGCTTTCCATTTTTATAGTACTTTTCATCACAGTGCTCAAAATACTTTACAAGCCTTTGTGGCATTTATTAAGACATCAGCTACGATAGCTGAAGATAAGACTTCTGGAAAATTGTCTCTAATGTTAGAAAGGCCAATTTTGGAGCGCCAGATCTAAAATCTTTCAAATCTGATATGTTACGAATTCCAAGTACTCTCAAAACTAAGCTGATAAAATAACAGGTAACCAGCACCTCTGAAAAACAAACCTTAGGGACCTTATGGTGTACACACAAGAACTTTGGCATAATTATGATGTTCTTCAAAATCTTAGTTAAAAGCCTTGCTAATACAGTGTCAGCGGCAAACCTTCTCAATGAGGATACCCTCAGCCAACACTGCTTGCAAGATCACTGAACAAGATGCAACCTTTGAGTTAAAGTTGAAACAGCATGCTCTGAGCGTATCTCTAGTCTGGTAGTTCTTTCAAGCTCTGAGTTTTTGTGGCCTGACACAGAAACTCTCCCCAATGCTCATCTCTCTGTTTCCAAGCAAGCTAGCTGAAGTGCAGTTGCTTATTGTAACATAGGCCTTTTTCCCACACAAACACACAAACAATTAGACCAGAGCAAGAATTACACTGAATGTGTAGGACTGTACCAAACCTGCTTGGATTTCACCTGCTATATAATCACTTCAGAAACATGAACCCGCAGATTCAATGAGCTTTCAATTTCTGACTGCTGTGATTTCAGAGACTACTAGTGGCGTTTCTGCTGAGTGTTTCAGATCTGTGATTTCTATGATCAGCCTCACTTCACTTCTTCCACCTTCCTCTTCGATGAACTCAGAGGAATGCACAGCTCAATGCAGAGTACATTCTCTTTTTAGTATTTGCAATGCAAAACTAGGTTTTGTTCGGTACAGAAATCTTGCACAATAGCCTGCGTATACGTATTCGCTCCAACAATGCTGTCCTATGCAATCACTCTGTAA
Organism: Origma solitaria; assembly: GCA_013397895.1. NCBI lineage: Eukaryota > Metazoa > Chordata > Aves > Passeriformes > Acanthizidae > Origma > Origma solitaria. The sequence continues at coordinate 1,754,217 of VZRL01004623.1, forward strand.
TTACACAGTCATAAAGCTGCTGCTGTTGCTGCTTGGAACTGCAGTCTCGCCCTCTAAACAACCTAATAGTCTCCGCATTAGGACATTTCTTTTTCTCCCTTAACTGCTTACTCCAGTATAGATGGCCTTTACACTAAGTTCAAAACACAGTTGGAATGAAATCAAATTACTATTTTAAAAAAATGCTTTTAAAAGGGTGCAAAGTAAAATCTCTGCTGAGCAAATAGAATATTTCACTAATTCTGCAAGCTGCAACCACACAAGACTTTACAAACCAAAAATAAATCCTGCTTACGCCTGTTAAAAAAAAACCCCTCTAAGTATTATATAAGACTCACATACGCGCGTAGGTGTATTGTCAGCTTTTACTGCTAAACTGCAACGAATCGGTCCTTTGCAGTTGCTGCCAGAAAAGAGCTGTACACATGAGAGCACGGGATTTTTCAAAAATTATCTAATAAATTCCTCCCCATCCCCCTCCACTGCGTAAACCCCAGCAGAGCGATCCGACCCTCGCCACGCTGTGCGCTCAGCGGCGGCCGGGACTCGGCGGCTCCCCCGCAGAGCCCGGGGCCGCCGCACACGCCGAGCTGCCCCGGCTCCGCCACGCCGCGAGCAAAGAGAACCTTCCCTCGCCCCAAACCAAATCCCCCCAAAATGCCATCCGCAGGCAGCTCACCCGGACACAGACACATCCTGAAAGCGCTGCTGCAGCCAGGGCAGCCGCGAAGAAACCCCTTCGGAGCGCTCGTAACAACTCAGGGTACGACAGTAGGCGATGGCTCAGCAGTGAAGCCTGGCCCCCCGCAGCAGGCGGGCCGGGAGTGCCGCTGCCTCGGCCCCGTGGGGCTGCGCGGCCCGGGCGCGGAGCCTGCCGCTCCCGGCACCTCCACAGGTACTTCTGCTCCTCATCCTGCACGCAGCACCCACAAACAAAGCACAAACCCCCAAAAGAGAAGCCCCAGGAAAGACACCCCCCTCTCCAAAATGGCAGGAAAACGGAAGCAAATCGTGCGAATTAAAAAAAAAAAAAAATAAAAAAACGCGCGGAAAACAAGAGAAGGAGGAGAGAGGACGTGCTGGCTCACCTGCACAGCCAGGCACGGCGGGCGCCGCGCGGGGGACGGGAGCGGTTGCTTGCAGAGGTGGGCGGGAGGGAAGAAGGAGGGGGGAAAAAAAACAACAAACTTTGTTTCTTTCTCTCCGGGACTCAGGGAAAGCGTCACTTCCTAGTGCGGTAAGCGGGGAGGCTCCCGGGTCCGGGCTCCTCAACTCCTCCTCCTCCCGCCTGTCTCCTCCTCCTCCTTCCTCCGCGGCGGAGCTCCCCGCCGGCCCTCAGCGCCTCATCCCGGCACCGGCCTGGGCCCCCTGCCCTTGTCCACAGATCTCGGCTTGACCTTCTGTGCTTGGCTGTGGCTGCTGTTGGCAAGGAAGGAGAGGAAATCCCCAACGAGTGAGGGGCGGGCAGAGAGTTTGCAGCATTGATTTGAAAGCCAAGCCCTGCAAAATACAGCCGTGTCCAATACCCAGCGGAACGCGCCGCTTTGATGCCCCGAGTTCAGTGCCAACCTCTTCAGTGTGATCAAGCTTCATGTCCTTTCTCTCTAGAGAAAAACAAACAAACTAAGAGCTTTTTGTTTTTAAGGAACCCCTTGTACCAAAGGAAAACATGTTTTTCTGTTTCCCCCTTTCAGTCCCTTTTTTCACAGCTTTTTCAGAAGAAAAAGTGAAAAAACAGGGAAGGAAGAAAGGATTTTTTTGTCTAATGTAAATCCTCAGGTCATCTCTATACTGTTGGCTGTTTTACTAAACACCTGAAATTTACTTTCACAAGAATGCATACTTCTGAGGTTTCTAAATACATTCAGCTCCTCTTCTGGAATATGGCTTCCTCTGCTGCCTTGGTCCGAGAATAAAAAACACAGTGTGCTGACAAATGCAGACATGCTACTCTACCCTGCTAAGACAGGAAATAAAGAAGCTGCTTTGTCATTGCTCATTTTGCCGACTGCTCTGCTACTCGAGTTTGTTAACAATCAACGAAACTTTTAGATTATAAAATAACCTTTAGACAGCATTCACAGATTAGACTCACATTCAGTGGAATGTCAAGCAACATGGAAACACCAAATGTTTTTCTCCAACGTGCACATTGCCACGTGTTTACCTTCATCCAGGCTCAGATCATTCAGTGCACGCAGTAGCATTGCTGGGGTTTGGGGTTTTTCTTCAGAGCAGCAGAGCAGTTTCCCTTCCAGCATGTATTGCTTTATAGAGTGAAATACAGAATTAATTTTTGCACTGTTCACTGTAGTTTGTGTTTCTTTCACAATAGTTCCTGCAGAACTTTTTACCAGGGAAGCTCAGGATGTGTAGAAACAGGAGCCCAGAGAAATGACTTGCCCATGACTACAGATGCATAACCAGGTTACTCTGATGAGTTCCAGGTCAGCACTCTAATTACCACACCCAATCTTTTCCTGTCATGGTGCAGATGATAACAGTGAGACACACGGTGGTGAAGAGCAAAATAGTAGCCACATATACTACTGGTAAAGGCTTTTTTCTTTCACAACCAGAGGTATCATTTGATGCAACACTGTCTCAATAGGACTTTCAAGGAAAACTCTCCTATATCACCATTAATACATTTGCTCTTCCAAACTCTCAATAGACAGGAACAATAGGTCAATAACTATTTAAATCAGTACAGAAAGAATATTCCCAGATGTTGACAAATTACCTAATATGTAAAGCAAACATAAATTAACGAACACATAATAACTAGCTGTAGTCAAAGGCATACAACTCGTTAGTTTCATTTGCCCTAATAAAGATTGGAAAGAAAGATTCAATGAACTGGAGTTATTTCCTCTCTGTGATGTTAGGCAATCGGTGCCTCCCATGAAGCACATCAGATATTGACAAGACTGAAATTGCTTATGTCAACATTCATTGGGGGGAAAAAAACAACTAAAGATAAACCCAAACCCCACCAGTCTTCTCTGACTGTAAATCATGTTCTACAAGCAAAGTGTATCTCTTTGGTCCATACAGAACAAATGCATGTTGTACTTCACCTGTTTGGAGGCTGGGAGCAGAATGATGAGCAGCATCTTGTGTTTCACAATACTTAATCACATAAAAGCAGCAGACAGTGGCAGAAACGTCATCATCCGGCTACAGAAGCTACATTGCGCAGACCAGGGAGTGTGCTTTCTAGCCTGCTCTAGGAGACATTTTAACTTGTAAGGTTTGATAGTTGCCTCCTGAATATTGTATCAGGTAGATAGGAATCCTGCTGAGCCAAAGACAACATAGTAACCACAAGGACAAAGCCGAAACACACTGTAAAATGCAAAATCCATAGGAAAGGATAAACATACCAAATGGAATAAGAACAAAAACAAGCAAGCAGGTAGGTACACCAACTAGTTTACAGACCTAAAATAGAAGAAACATGCTTCAAAGACACCATGGTGTTTATAGAGCTGTATGTTAGTGTTTATCTTACTGAGCAATAAAAGTTTTATGAAGTGTTTTGTAAGGATTTTGCAGTTATACACTCATCAATTGTTCTTCTGTTCCTCATGTTACAGTCCTCACATCTTCTCCAGAACCAGCCATCATAATTTTCTTCATTTCAGTAACAGCTTTTGCCATACTTTTTAAAAGTTTTTCTTTCTCCTTTTCTCAGCATATGCTGAGACTACACGATGGCTGCACTTCTATCAGGTTTACCGTAACAAACTTTATACACATGTATTCCCTGTTGCATCATTATTTTGTTACTACACTGAAGGAGATTGGAAGATTTCCTAGCTATCAGCATATAAAATCTTAGTTTCCTTTGGCTTGTACAGACACATCTTGTAATGTAACAACATGGACTCATATCATTAATACACTGCATTGCACTGAGTCAGAATTTGGATTAAAGACTACACTTTGCATACTTAAGTTTGCAAAACTGAGCCACAGGCTCAGTAGGTGGCACTCTTTTCACCGGGTCAGAGTAGAGCCAAGGCCCTGTCCTCTTTCTAGCTCTCAGGAGTTGAACTTGTGCTCCAGCATGATGGGAGACAATATAGAGCTATTAGTTCTCCCTGAAATTAAGTATAAAATGAAGGTCTTAACCACTATAGCTAATAAGAAAGCATTTACACTGTTTGTAATAGGAGTTTCAGATTCTAATAAGCCTGAAACTTCCACCTCATAATCATACTGAAATTTCTTCTAAATTTTCAATTGGATGTGATATTCATTTTAAAATATTAATGTCAGCATAAACCAGTAATGAATAGTTGCAGTGTTTATCCCATAAATATATTCAATGCTCAAGGGCAGGGCTGCCTCAAGACAAGCCGGAGAATGGACTGGCGGGAACTACATGAAGTTCAACACAGACTAACGCAAAGCCTTGCACTTTGGCCAGACTGACCTTTTGCCGTTGCACAGGCTAGGACCGACAGACCATTCAGTGCCGCTGAATAAGATCTGGAGTCCTTGTGGACAGCGGGAGAAACACCAGACAGCAGTGAAGGCTCACATCATCCTGGCCTGTATAAAGAAAATCAGAGCTAGGTCAAGGGAAATTACTATTCCTCTTTACTCATCATGTGGTAGCCTGTATCTGGAATACTGTATCCAGTTTTGGGCACTCCAATACAAAAAAGATGTAATAAACTGGAGCCAGTAGAAAGTCAGGGTGGTCAGGAGCTGGAACAGATGTCCTCTGCAAGGAGAAGCTAATGGAAACAGTGGCCATTTCAACCAGCTAGTGAGGATAGTGAAGCAGTGAGCAACACCGTCTGATTTCAGTGTTGACTCTGCTTTGAGCAGGAGGTTAAACTGGTGACCTCCCAAAATCTCCTCCAATCTGAGTGATACTATGATTCAAGAAGCAAATCCCCTTAACTTACAAAAGAGGAGACTTAATTAAATGACATTAAAACAGTTGGAAAGGTGCTCATAGGAAATATGAGTCATCATATCTGTTTCAGGTTTGTTGGGCTTTAGTTTTGAGGTTGTGAATTTAGAAGACCATCAGCCTAATTACAAAGAAAGCTGTTCCCTCATAGTGACCATTTCCCAGCACTACTACAGGAGCAAATGTTTATAAAAATGTTTTTTATACAAGATCAATTACTCTCTACTACAGAGAAATTTTAATTTCTCCAACACCGATGTCTGTCTCCCATCTTTGTCAGAATTAATCACTCAAGTTGCTACCTTTGAAATATTATGCTAGGGCACAGCTTCCCTTGGGAAACTTGATGCAGACAGATAGAATGTTTGGAAAGAAGGAGTTTGGCTTTTTAAAAAGAGTTTTCAGAGAGAAAAAAACCCCTTGTACCTATATTTTACTCTTCAAATCTGAGTTTAAAATTAAAACAAGTCACTCAAGCAAGATTTGAGCAAGATTCAGCTTCTTTGATCAACCTGGGGAACAAAATACATTTGTTTATTTATAGAGCATGCATGTATAAATACATATGTATACACACACAGAGTGTGTCATGACCTGGCTCCCTGAGAACCAGGATGAAACCTTGTTACATGAGGGAAAGGGAGGATCACTGTGGTTTAGAGAAGAAACCACATGTAAAACAAAGTTATTCACATTGCTTAAACACTACTGAAAGAAGCTCAGACACCATGGTGGGAATGCCAGTGCAAGAATCTATGAAGTACCAAATTATATGGCATGCTGAAAGCCAGGACTGTTGAACTTTTCTCCCTAATTTTGCTAGCTTATGTAGCTTTAAAAAGACTTTGCAGTCCTTCCTGCATTTACTATCACTTTTCCCAGAACGACACATTATTTGTTTGTTTGTTTTACTAAAAATAGTCTGTGGTAACACTGTTCACCAAAATTGAGAAAAATACAATATTTGAAGAAGCTAAGTGGTGAGCTGAAGGCCACATGGAGATTCAAGATCTAAGCTTTAGTTAGCTCCAAATACTCAAGTCTACATGTAAACTCTTCTGTCACTCTATACTTTTCCTGTATTTTAGGAGCTCAGTATTCAGGTTGTACTAAACTCCAACACCAAACTCCAAATCCAGCCCCTCACCAAAGTGTCATTAATCTGCACATACAATAATAGGGCACCAAATGTTTCTTGCTGTTCAATTGACTGAACAGTGACACAAGTCCTTCTGAAAATTAGGCTCAAATTACCTTAAGCAGGATGATACTAAGAAAAAACAACAACAAAAAAGATTTTTAAAAAGCTGCCTGTGCGCTACCTCTGGTTTTTTCTTAAATATTTATTAATTATATTTTACGTTGTGTGTGAGAGGAGCTGTTAGAAAATAAACTAATGAATATATGTATATTAGAACTCTGAAAATGTAAAACACCATAAATTCTTTAGCTCTGTTTATCATTATAATTTAGATAACATAAATAATAATACTACTACCTTGGGGAAAGTACATGGACTAATAGCTCTCAACAAGATCAAGAGTAGTTCAGATCAGTGGAAATACTCCTGAAAAACATGGTAGGCAAAAAATATCAAGAACTGGTGGGTATATGCATATTTTTAATTCTAAAAGATATTTTTAATGCTATAATCACTAAATGGTTCAGTGGCTACAATTGTAACAGATTTCTTTCTGGAATTTACCTCTCATTATGCATTGCAAGAGTGCAGCATCCTTTAAAGGAACACAGTCTGCTACTACTGATGTGTATATATTTCATTTCCAAATCTTTGAAGTTTTGGAAGTTTGTAGACCTGCTTTCAGGAGCACCTGCATCAATCCCTGCACCATGTTGGTTTCACAGGGAATGTTTTATAAAATATGAGAGTAGTCCTACAGTTTCTGTGAAATATGTATACAAGACTGTCAAGAAATCAAAAGATGAATATTCTCTTTGGTAGTAGATACTCTGATTAACACTTAAGTGGATGTCTCAGAAAGCACCAAGGGGCTGCTCCCCAAGGGCCAGGAGCCAAGGAGATTCTTAAGGTTGGCAGGACAGGGTCTTTACCATCTAGGGCTGATCGCAGTACACCCAGTGAGGAAGCAGGGCAGGCCAGAGGGGCAGCCCGAAACCCAGGACATCAGGCACCCGCATGGGATGAGGTCGGGCTGATGTTAAGGGGGGAAGAAAAGTTCACAGTTTGGGGTCAGGACCAAGTCCTGGGCACAGACATCACTGCAATGCAGCTGCAATGTAGCTCAGGCACAGCCACATGCAAGAAACTCAGCTTAAAACTGCTCCCAAGAAAATGTGGCAGAAGCCCCACCCCGAGGCTTGTTTTGGCAGGTAACTTCCACTAAACCTTCTTCTGTCTCTCCTTTTCCAAGATAACCAGCTGTGCTTTCTTTAAGTTGGCTTTAAGCCCAGGCAGAGAAACCTCCTAGAAGCACTCAGGGTCCTAACAACAACAAATGAACAAGAAAAGACATACTGATAGCATGTACTGCAAAGTAATGTTCACAGCTTGTTGAATTTAGTGTAATAACAGAAATAAAGACTGGAATTTGAAACAATAAGCTGGAATATTTTTCTGTCTTCATATAACATGAATGTTTTTCGCTAGGAATTAGTATTACAGACAACAAACTAGGCTGTTCCTTTAATAGTCTGAGTAGACCAATTCCTTATTGAAGCATGCAGAAGTTAATGAATTTGATCAATAGGCTATTTAATAGTATAAAAATAAAATTTGCCACAATGACATAAAGAAATTAGTCATAATTAATGGTGCATTGTACACAAATATTTGCAGGATTCTGGAATATTTGTATTATGTATTATGTGTATGTGCAAGATGTATATATCGACATGTGTATGTGCATATATAGCATAGCATCCCTGAAGTCATCTCTTATGGAGAACATCAACTAGGAACCCCTTCTGAGCTTCAGTAGCTGATATATTACAAGTAGCAATCTCAAAGCCCATTTCTAATCATTTGACACTTACAGTCATTCAAGGAGCTTTCAGCCCAAACAGGTTCCAGTGACAACGAATCAGTACAATTGCAATTAAATTGAAACACATGCTGCATAAATCTAAGGGCAGCAGCGGAATCAAAAAGCGAGCATTTGCTAACACCAGGTTCCATCAATAGCCCATGGTACTCTCCCATGAGGATTCATCCCTATTACATCACATAAATAAATTATAGAACAGCAGGGGAACATAAATCACAGTGGGAGCCAACAACATGTATAAATAACACATATGTGACAGGCATGTACCAAATACAGAGGATAATCTGCAACCACATAATTATGCACCTGGATGACCTTATCTGTCCCTCTACTCCTTAATCCTTCTTTACTGTCACTCCATGCTTGTGTGTGCTGGCAGTTTGCATTGGTGCAAGCCAGGCTGCAGAGCTTTTTCTGTCATCATCATTACACTGTATTGTTTTTGGTGAACTGCTGTGCATTTTTTATTCTTCTCAGATTCAGGAGAAAGTTGCGTCATACTGATTTCCATGCCTGGACTCCAGTAGTACTTTGGCAGTCCTCCAACATTCCTTCCAATACCAAACTGTGACCTATCCCAACCAGTTGGTCTGCTTATCTCCATGATCTCTGAATATTCCTTATTTCACTTATAAAGCATATAGCATGTTCCATTATAAGGAAAATTAATTCAGTTAGTCTCTTTATGTTTATTAGTATCAAAACTCATTACGGAGTCTTTTCTCCTCCCCTTCTCCTTTTTTTAATAGAAACTTTGCTTTTTTTTTTCTTGTCAATGGGAACCTGAAAAGGCTTGTACTCATAGTACAATTGACAACAATTTTTTCAATTTATACATACAGCATAAAATGCAATTCCATAGCAATAACCCTACCTAGAATGTGGTATTCCAAAGCAGGAATGCTACCCAAATATGGATGCAATTATATTAGTATATGGTCCACTGAGCATTTGAACATTATTAGTATTTTTCTGTTAGTCAACAGAACACATACCTTCATGGCTGCCACAAGACTGCTTCCCTGAAGACAATGCAGCAATTCCAGCAATGAAGTTTTTTATCAACACATCTCAGACATTTTGCAAGTACTCTCAAAACCCTCCCCTCCTACAAACTAAGGAGGATCTTTCCTCTCTTACAAATGCATGCTCCTCCCTCATTCCCCCCCACCCGTGCTCCTGCAGAAATTTCTCCAGCTCCTTGAAGCCACAGTGGACTGAGAAAGTAAAGGATATGACCTGGAGGAGGCTAATGTAACCAAGATCTCCAGTAGAAAAGACGGGAAGACACATGATCCATGAAGGCAACAATGGAGAAAGTATTCAAATACCAAGCAAGACCACTTGCTCAAGTATTCTGTCTCTGCTGGATTTACCGTAGCATCTGTTTATAGGTACTTGTAAGTTAGTTTCTTTACTCTTTCCTCCTGTGTATGAGAGAGGCATCCTCCAATTTCACTACAACCTCAAGCAATAAAAAAAAGCAATCACTATCCTGTTCTCAGCAGAATCTCCTCCCCATGAGAAGTGCTCCGAATATGTCGTCTTTGTGGTGCTACTAAAAAGAAACAGCAGAAACTCACCATGCTCAAGGCAGGGAAGTAGCAAATCCACTGTCCACTAACAACCACCATAGAATCATGACATCGGGCTTCACATATCAACGTGCATCACAGAAAAGATGGAGAAAAGATATGACTTCTAGTGTTTCTCAAGAACGGGAAGTAGTTCAGGAAATTTACATCCAAAAACTGCACAGGAAAAAAACTGCCCAATTAAGAAAAAAGCCAAAATAACCCTTCCCAAAAAAACTCAAAAAATACCAACCACACAAACAACCCTCAAGCCTCCTCTTACCTTGAAACTATAAATACTAAGAAAAGTTATCAAGTTATAGGATCATCATTCTTAACATCTTTAGTACTAAGAAAACAAATATTACTGCTGTTCAGTTCAGGTGACTACAACAGTTGGATGTTTGCAGGTTTTTTCCTTTCGTGAAAGATTAGTGGAACCTCTGGAAATATGTAGGTTGGCTGAGGAGCAGAAGACATCAGAAGTTCACAGCAACACAGACGACAAGAAGGAGAACTTCATAACAACAAAACACTGTCCCAATTCATTACGAAAGATGATTTTCTAATTGCAGGGTGGAACTTTGCTGTGCAGGAGGTACACACAGAAATCAATGTGTACATAAAAAATTAGATAATGGTGCTAAATGGGAACATATTTCTTGAAAGTATTATTATTAAAAATGATAACTCTCTCCTACTTCATGCACTTCAGTCTTAGAGTCATCAGCTGTCATTCAAATATCACCAGCAGACCCACAGCTACGATTCTTCCAGTCTGTTCCAGAGAACAGCATCCAGACATCATTTCTCTGACATCAAACAAAATTCTGTCACGTCATTTCAGCCTCCAAATTGTCATGCTGGAAACCATGAGAAAAGATTATTTGTAGAAATAATGCCACAAGTTCACTTGGACAGCTCCTTGATTTGTAGACCTGCTATTTCCAACTAATCATGTATTGCTATAATTAAATATCCAACGTTTTTGCCAGAACTAAGATATAGCCTATTTGTTCCTGTCAATTAGCATTCACAATTCTATTTAAAATTAATGTCATTTGCAGTGTTTGCAAAGCCAGTACCCATTAAGTGACCTAGAGGTGTGTACTGTTAGTACTATCTTGCAAGGCACACCACAGAAAGCTGCACAAAACCCAGAAAGTCATCCAAACAAGCTCTCATTTCCTCAGTAGATGTTCAAATGATCCCCCCAAAATGGTTTGACAGATTGTCATTCAGAAATGGCAAAAAGCCTCTTTATTGCCTACCGGCTATTCTGGGCAAGACACTGTGTGCAGTTATAATCTGAAGCCAGTTTTGCTGAGCTGCCTCAGCCCTTCCAGCTACCAGAGGTTGATCATTCTCTAAAAGACGGCCCTCACAGTTATCCTGCAGCTGTTTAGCAGAGTCACAACAGTTGTCGTCTAAGTTTCACATGTTCAATAAAATACTTTATCACCCATGATAAAACAGGCAAGTACAGTCTCCTAGAATACAGTAACTGGCACCGTTAATTCTGTCCAGACCAGTTGTGCTTACTGATCCCTCTTTTTTTCCCTTAGAGGAAACAGCTGAATGTCTCTGCAAATGCTCATTTCCAGGCCAGCAGAATACAACAGCTGATTTACTGATATCGTAGTCATTAATAATTGACTGATAACAACCAAGTGCTGTAAATTTCCAGAACATTCACATAGCGGATGGATGAGCAGCTTTCTACTAATATCCAGCAGCTCTGAAACAAGCCCTGCACAAAGATCCAAAAATATGCCTTTGGTTATCTTGAGACTTTGCAAATCTATATAGTCCTCTTTGACAAACCAGTACTTACTTTTCAGAAATAGCACTGCTATAGAAATAGCACTGCTATAGAAATATGATGCTAGTGCAAGAAAAGTTCCTTCGGAAGCAGCTTCCCCCTCATTCATTTTCCTCCATGTTTACACCTGCCTTTATTTGTCTTTCATCAGCTTTCATCTTTATCTGCATCCCAAATGTGGTTTCCCACAGTTAGGTTGAAACCCACAACATGGATTTTTCAATTCTATTTGATCAAGAATAGCATACCAAGGAGTCTTACAAGGAAGCTACACTACATATGCTATGTATGATTTCCCACAGCCCCAAACACAACCTTCATATGAACAATTTTTTCTGATTCTAGAAGACCTGTTTGTTTTTGTGCTTCTGTAAGCCATTAGCATTAGTTCTTCTAGCATTAGGGTGCATTAATTAAAAATACAGAGCAGTTTTCCAAAGAATTTGAATTCCAGTTATGAAAAAGAATAGAAATATTATTAAGTATTCTATTATTATTAGGATTTCACTATGCAGCACGGTCTGTCACCCACTGCTTCCTCTTGCCCCGATGCAGCAATCAGTAGCATTTTTAACAAATGCTGCTCATGTTTTCTGTCCTCGATTCAGACAGAAACACTTGTCTCAACCATTTGCTGCCAGCAATTTTAAACCAAAGAAACATATCTTAACACAGAGTAAGTTTGATTGTGCAAAGATCATTCTGTGTTCTGAATAAGTAATTTGAGCTTTTGTGACCACATTTCTTCCTTCACCATGTTTTTCAGGATGGTCTAGTATCTTGGAATCTTATATAATGCAGCTCAGTTTACAACAATCTCAGCTCTCCCCAAATGACAAACTGTCGTGGGTTTGACCCTGGCTAAATGCCAGTCACCACCACACAAACTTAGTTTCCTTTTTGTGAAGTGTTCCAAATTTCCATGCACATAAGTTGTGAAACAAGTGAAAATAAGGGATAACTTACATTTAACAACTTTTTTTCAAATCTTTTAGACAAACTGCAAAAACCAGCAGTAAGAAGAAATACTTTTAAGGTTATCAGTTTTCTCATTTAAAAACCCTTCAATCTTTCCTGTTTTGAATTACAATTTTGCACTACAAAGCACATACAACAACTACAGGACTTGACAACAACATTTTAATTTTAACTTTTCAGTCGTGATGCTTTATATTACATTGGGAAAATCCAAGGTCTTTTTGTTCTGAAACAGATATATCTGAATCTGACAGTATGACAGATAAACCCTACTTATATTAGAACTTCACTAGTTGCAGATTTTGGAAAGAGTACTAGTAGAACCTTTTTTTAAAAAATGTGTAACTGGGAGATATCATTAAATGGTAACGGCACACAAGGCAATAAAGAAAGAAACCTCCTACACAGACGTAGGATGCTTATATAGCAGTGTGGCTCTAAAATAGAAGTTCTTAATTTCCCCAAGTGTTCTGCAGTAAAAAATCAAAGATGTGATCCTGACATGATACTGCACAGCAACAAGATAGTTTTCCTCTACAGTATGCTCAGGTCATTTATAAACATTAAGTAAGTATTTACATAAAAATGGATTTAAGAAACTGTCGCTAACAAAATAAAGACAACAGGAATATCAGTCTCTGCAGTGAGTATTTTGTATCTTCTCTTAAGGATGAAAAAAGGTACAGACATATAAGGAACCAAAATCGTGAGTAAAGGTTTATGATGATCAAACAGTAATAAACACAATCAGATTAAACTGATAATATATTGTGCTCACTTTTTATGGTATTAGAAGGTTTTATAAAATACCAAATGGTTAAAGATCAGGCACAACATTTATAGAAAAACCTTTTGAGCCTGTGTTTTTCTTATAGAAATCACATATCAAGGTGTGTTACTACCATATTATACTTTTCTTTATTAACAAAATAAGTTTTTTACCTTACAATGAAGGTAATTCTTCAAGACATCCTACAGATAGTCTTCTGTGCGAACCTATATCAAAATCAGTAGTTTTGACTAGTAAAGTATGTTTATAGAGCAAAGCTTCCTTACCATCACAAAAACTGTTAACAACAGAGTAAATTCAGATCCTACTTATGCCCTTTGGCCTGTCAGGACCCAGATGAAGGTTTTGAAATTATGACAAAGAAAGATGGATTGAGACATTCCCAAGCATGAAACATCAGATAAACAAGTTATCATTAAAAGTAGCAATTGCTTCTTATCTTTATACTTACTGTACAGATGAAGCCCACTTTGTGATTGGGCTGCAATCAGCATCAAAAGGTGTTAGTCTCATATGACAGCTTAGTGTCACCTGCAAAACTTTCCCACAAATATCCCTGCTCAAGCTAATGCTCAGTTCATAAGGGATACATAGTGGGGTTTGACTGTTTTTACAAAAGAGGACCTGAATGAATAAAACTGCAAAACCAGAACCAACTCAGAAGTGGATGGCATAACTTGAGTTGGATTATAACTTGCTTTTCCCAGCTGTCTACCCTTTCTAACATCTTTAGCCAACAGGGAGTTGAGCTGCTCACAAACCACCTTTAAACTGCACTCCACAGCACAGGATGTCACTGACATGAAGTCAGCTGAGTAGCTCAGTTCAAGCTCAGCAGTTGTCTCAAGCTGATTTTTTTCTAGTCATATATTGCGTCACTTATAGTGATTCAAAAACTCACTGCAAACTGCCATAATGACCTAAGGTGTTACTGTTCTCTGCTGAAGTTACTGCATCCACAGCTTAGCTGCCAGAACAAATCATCTGCAGACTCCTAAGATATTTCATGCAAACATACATGGATTAGCTCAAATTACGCTCAACAGCACTTCATGATGGCATTGCACTGAGTGAACAAGGGAGGTTTCTCTTTGTCTGGTCTCCTGGCTCAGCAACAAGAGCAAGAAACTTAACTGAAGACTAGTAAACTAATAGTTTAGAAAACCAGAAACATCAAATCTACCAGAGATGACTTTGCAATAATTTTTCTTACTGCAGCCTGAAACAGTGTTCTAGAATTAATAGGATAAGTTAATTGATTTTGTTACCCAAGAACATGGGGTTCACCAAGCTCTTCCACAACGCCTCTTTATCAGTGGTGAAACACACCTTTTCTCAAGATAGCTCATTTTTCTGAAGAATAAATTAAAAATGTTTCTGTAACTTTCTGTACCCTCAGAAAAATGCTTCCCCACAGCAGAAGATGACATCTTATTTTCCTATCATGTAAGAGACACACTACATCAAAAATAAAGATTTAAATTGTGCTGGATTTGAGTAATCTAACTTACCATTTCTATCCACAGATTCCATGAAGGATGTTTCTTGAGAGACCTCATAGACCACTTTGCTCCCTACACACACAGGCTAAAGAATCTGCTGTCACTTTGAGCTCATGCATACCCCAGAGAATTCTGATCACCAAAACACACCTGCACATCAGTTACATAAGCAACATCTGTATTATTCATCTAGACAGATTTAAAGACTACTTATTACATTGACATTAATTAAAAAATATTAAAGAAAAGGCACATATCTGCCAAGAGTGAGCTACTCATGAATGTGGTAATGTGTAAAAGGTGAATTATTACGGCATACATTCATAAATATGACCCATGAGCCCAGCAAATCTTGGATTTTGGATTACTTTGTACTTTAAAACATCTAAGCCTCACAGTCTAGGCAGAATACGTAAGTTTGTTGCTTCTATGTTAAGAGCAGATAAACAGGAACAAAAAAGTGGTTTAGAGTTAGTTAGACAGTCTGTTAATCTTACAGGAGGGGAAAAAAAAAAAGAAAACCTCCCGACTGATTTTTGAGTTCAATTTTAGCTATTGGTTTTGGCTCCACTGAAATTGATGGCAATATGATTTTAACCACTCTAAACAAGATAGCTGTTTCACTTTTACACTTTGTCCAAGTTTACATATGATTTTGGTAGCTAATGACTTTTTATCCACAAGATTCTTTCCCCCCACCCTTTGTTCTAAAAGGATAAAATGGGATTTTTTTTACCCCGCCATGTGGTCAAGAAAGGTTTTTTCTTTCTCAAATTTGCCTAAAGTTGGTCAGAGGATACCTTAAGGATCTGTTCAGTGAAGTAAGGCTCCACTGACTGACATTCCCTATTTGGGCAGACAGCAATGGTTTGTCGATGATGACCACAACCATCTTCCAGCTCAAATACATCCTCCATTTCATCTCTGTCCCATCTCTAACAGACTTTAAAATTATGACATCGATGTTGATTTCGACTTGTTTAAAAGTGGTAGCAGCCCTTCGTATCTGTTATGTAACAACTATTTCACAGTGGCCTACTTGTGTAGACAGTTTTATTTCACATGCGGGGTGACTTTGAGCGGTTTAGTTCAGTCTGAGGTGAATCAAGCTAAACTACAAAACAGCATTTTTAGAGTAGAAAAAGTACCCACAAGGCAAGTCAGTGCAGAATAGTTACTGCACTTTAAATTCACACCTAATCTTATTTTACAACTACTTCACTTAACAATTACTTAAAAAAAGAGATGGGGGGAGGGGGTGCGTGCATGATCATAAAGGTTAAATAGCAAATTACAGATGATTGCTGCAACCATCTTCCAGGATAACCTTGTTTGTAGAGGACACACAGCCACCCTCCATCAGGCAAGAGAAACTGGGATTGTACAGAGATTTTGAAATACCATTTAATGTGTTTGGGTTAAAGGTTTTGGGGGTTTTTCATACTTTTATCAAACACCAGAAGTTGTATTGTCATTATCTTATATAATACAGGGGTAAAACATATATGTACATGTGCCAATACAATACACAACATAACTTTTCTCTTTCCCCATTTTCCTTTCAATTATTTCTGGTTGGGATACACAACTTCTAAATGAACGGGAAGCTCTCCAGTAATACATTTCATAATATTTTCCTGTTTGCTCATGTAGTGACCTGTGACATTGTTTTCTGAAATAATTATTTTTGTAATTGTGCTGCTCTTTTCTTGCACAAGGAGGAGGCAAGTCAGCACTAATTCATTTCAACGCAGGCCTCCTACACACAAGATGTGCCCATTTGAAACTCTGAAGATTATTTTGACTCTGAAGACTTGTTTTCAGTGCATTACACTTGCAATAAGTGCACCTGTCAGGAGACAAGTTGGGGGAAAAAACCATTTGGAAGTATAAATTCCCTTATTAAGACTAAATTTTGCCCCCTCTAGACCATTCTGGTTCCAATGATGTTATTTCAACTAATGTGAAGTGCAAAGTTTTGTGTATTATGGTGGCACAAATATAAATCATTCACTTAAACCCATATTACAGTCCTACTGGTCAAGCTACAATAGAAAGACTTTGTCTGCCTTTATGTGAGAGGCAGAGTACAAAGTCATCAGGATCATTAGTCTGGAAGAGTTTTTCCAGGATGAAGTGGTCACTTCAAGCTCCTCAGTAATGGCCACCACTTTACAGACCTGTTTGTCCTTACAGCACAGTGAGTCACTACAACTCACTCACCCCATTGAGTGACTACAAGTCATTCAATAGGGCGAGTACACAGGGTGATCATGTCAGGCAGCACCAGGACCTGAGCCTCATCCCCAGAAAGCTCTTCCTACACCATCTTTTTTAAGGAAAGAAACATCTTCATCTGTATTCAAGCACAGAAACAGCATGTATAGAATAAATACATTATATCGCACACAACAGCAACTTTACTGGAATTTTAAGAATGGCTATAAAACAGCCCTATATCATAGCAATAAACAAAATCTTATCCACCAGAACATGCAAGGAGCAAACATCTCCCAATGTTACCCAAAGAAACTGTGCCCTCATGAACTTCAAACACCTTCTGCCAGTGCCTCAGTTTAGTAAGGCCAAGTGCCAGATCCTTCACTTGGGTCACAGCAACTCTGTGCAGCACTACAGGCCCAGGGAAAAGTGGGTGGGAAGCTGCCTGGAGAAAAAGGACCTGGAGGTGTTGGTTGACCGCAGAATGAACACCAGCCAATGTGTGCCCAGGGGGCCCGGGAGGCCAATGGCATCCTGGCCTGTATCAGCCATAGTGTGGCCAGCAGGAGTAGGGCAGTGATTGTCCCTCTGTACTCAGCACTGGGGAGGCCACACCTCAAGTGCTGTGCCCAGTTTTGGGCCCCTCACTGATTTAGGGGTAGATACTGATTTATTAGGGGCTGCTCACTGAACAATACATATTGCTTGCTTGACATGTTTTGCGCTTGCCAAACAGAAAGAGAGGATGTAAAGAGGATATTGACCCATTGTTAAGGAGACCAGGCATCCTGTTTTTGGACCCCCAAACCAGCCCAAACCAGCTGTAGGGCTCGGACTCAGGCCAGGGACCCAGGGAGCATGTGCAGGGAAGCAAGGTGAAGAGTTCAACGTGAGGAAGACTCCTTACTTCACCAGAGGAAGACTCTTTTACTTTATCTAAGACCCCCACCCATGACCACCAGGCAGCACTGTGCAGGCGTAAGTGTATTTAAATAAACTTTGGACTCATTATAATACGAAGCAGGCATAGATAATGAATATGTATAGGGGCATTGTGTAGATTCCTGCATATGTAACCTGTAACTCAATATAAACCAAGCAAAGTCCCACGGACGGCGCGCACGAAATTTTAGGGAGCTATCCCTCATGCGTCCCAGCGCTGGAATAAACATACCTACTTTACAACTTTTGTTGTGGAGTCCTATCTGCGCCTCAGTACGACAAAAAATACATTGAGGCGCTGGAGCAGATCCAGAGAAGAGCAAAGGAGGTGGTGAAGGGTGTGGAGCACAAGTGTGATGAGTGGCTGAGGGAGCTGGGGGTGTTTATCCTAGAGAAAAGAAGACCTAGGCAGGGGGGAACCTTATTTTTCTACGATTACCTGGAAGGAGGCTGTCGCCAGATGAGAGTTGGTCTCTTCTCCCAGGCAGGCAGCTACCGGACAAGAGGAAATGAAGAGCCAGAAGAAGTTCAGGTTGGACGTTATGAAGAACTTCCTCACTAAATGGGTTATAAAGCATTGGAATGGGCTGCCCGGGAAGTGGTGGAATTGCCATTCCCTGGAGGTATTCAAGGAACCGTATGTGGCACTTAGTGCCATATCTAGTTGGCAAGGTGGTGTTCAGTAAAAGGCTGGGCTCGATGCTCTTGGAGGCCTTTTCCCAATGATTCTGTGTGATTATGCGATTCAGGGGACGCGCCGCCATCGCCTCGCCCACAGCCCACCGCAGCCTGCCTCGGGGCATCGCCGCTTTAAGGCTGGCGGCCACTCGACGTTTCCCTGTTTAAGGTCCGCGCGCGTGCGCGCTGGGGTGGGGCGGGGCCGTGCCGTGCCGTGTGTTCTCTGGGGCGCTCGGGGCCGGCTCAAGGTGAGCGGGAGCCTCGGGCTTCTGAGGGGACACAGCGGTGTCGGGGGCAGGGGAGACCTGGGTTCGGCCTGGCGGGGCTTGGTAGGGCTCGTACTCTTCCTAGGAGTCGTATCTTCAGGGATTAGCGCCTCCTCGCTGCAGGGCAGGCGGGGCACAGGTGCGGAGGAGGCTGGAAGAGGCTGTTGGGATTGCCCAATCCCTGGACCGGGAGCTCTAGTCGAGCTTCGCTGAGCCGCCTCATCAAAGCGCGTCCCGGGGCGGTGGGGGCATCCCGGGGCAGAGAAGCGGAGCCCACCGCAGTCGCGACCAGCGCGTAGGACTGAAACCCCTGCGCTGCCCCTGCCTCCCTCCGGTTCTGGTTCTCTCTCCTGGGCTGTTCTGTCTGCGGCTTCCGACACTGGTAACCACCTGTCTGCAGGGCAGTCTCCAGAGGCTCTTCCACCTTTGACAGCACTGCTTTTTAACTCGGTCTTTGGGCCTACCTGGGAAAGTGGATAGCCAGTAGGCTCTCTGAGCTTGCTCTCACGTGGGAGCCTGCGGAGTGCATCGTGGGCTTCTCAAAAACCCATTGCCTGATGCTCCTGCTTCCTGGGTGCATTCTACATTCCTTATGTGAAATTCTGCTAAGAAGAAATAGGCCTTATGTATATATATCATATACATACATGGTATTTTAAACGATTTTCAGTAACTCCAATACAATGCAAGTGTTTATTTAATAAAAAGTCCAAGATGTGGTACTTGAAAGCTTTTAGATTTTTCTTTTTTTTTGGCACCTAAATCTGAAAAATTGAAGTTTATACAGTCCTCCTGTATGTAGATATGAATGTGTATACTTACTGGAACTTTTGCTCTATATGTCAGTGAAATCTGATAAAAAGCTGCAAGATATTATATTCCTAGAATATAAAAAAGGAGATGGCTGGATCAAGATCCTACTGCTATTGTCACTCTTTCATCTGCTTCTTCCTTGGAGGAAAGACTGGAGCCTGCCCTCAACCCTTATAGTGTGTCAGAAAATATATGTGAAGAAAACACTATGGAAAGAACTTCTCATCAGAGAATTCAGTGATGAGACATGGAACATTAGAAAATCTGAATGTATTGGTTCTGTTCATGAAAGTACTTAGCTTTTTATGGCATGTGTTTTTCTCCATTCATGACAGTCAGTGTTGATTCTGGCTTGCAGTTAACCCACATTCTTCAAATGTAGAGCTCTTTAGTGAAGCTGTTGGAAACTTTGGTGCTTAATCCATTACATTTGCCCTTGCATTTCCGTTTACCTCACCTTGCCAGTTACAGTTGTCTCCTTTTTTTTTTCGCCAGTCATTCGCATCTCAGTTTGCTTGGTTGTCTCATTCATCATTCCCAGTTTCTTCAGTTCTCTCTCCCCATTTTGTTCTGCTCTTTCCCTGCATTACTGGCCATTAAGTTGCTATTCTGGTCATGTTTCTCTCATCTTACTGATTCCTGGTCCCCGTTCTTCCCATCTTTCCTTCCTGCATGTTACTCATTCAGAGCCATTCTTGAAACTTTCATTGAGCTTCCTCTGAGGATCCTTGCTCCAGCCATTTTAACATCACAGTTTCAGGAGGCTTCCAAATCTTGTTCTCCATTTAGATTGTCTGCCTTCTTCCTCCATGCTGCCTGGGTCTGATGCAGGACTACCCGCTTTTCCTTTTGTTTTTTAGCTGGACTACATCTGGCATGGGCTTTAATGACTTGGAAGCAGGTGACTTGTTTTGGCAAGAGTATATGCAACTGAAAACTGTGCCTTATGGGCAGTCTCAGAAACAAGAAGTTCTGGGAACCAAGCCCTGGGCAAACAAATGGGAGCGTTTTAGCATTGAGGAATTTATTTAACATTTTTTAAAAGAGTTCTCATGTGTCTTTGAAAAAATGGGGAAAGAAAGATAAGGGGAGAAGGAGATAAGGGAAAAACAGGGCTAAAAGATACTTGAGACTCCCCTGAAGATTCTGCTGTTGTGCTGCTTAATTGGCATAGAACAATGATGTTAAAACTTGGACTTTTTACTCTATTTGATTTAAAGAGTAAAACCAACTCAGATTATTTTTGTTTGAAAAAGCTAAAAAATAATAATAACGTGTGTTGCTTTGTGTTCTCTTTGTAAAAAATAGTCTAAAACATCCTGCACGCTGGCACTACGCATCTGTTGAAAAGGATTGTGGATATGATACAAATCCCCTTTATTTCACTGTTTTAAAAAATCTGTTCTCTTTTTCCAAAAGCTTTCCTCAGTTTACAGCGCTGAAAGATGGTGCCTCTACTCATTTTCTTTAGTTACTTCTGTATTGTTTGTAATGTGAGGAAGGTTTGATTCTTACTGTGTTGCAGTGTTATTGTGACCATTTGCTTGTGTAATGGTGTTGCTGACTTCCACTGTAGGTACAGTCCTATTTAGAAGTAAATGTCCACCTGCAGTGTTGTATTTGCTGTGGCAACTGTCAGAATGAGTGACAATTCGGTTGCCAGTTTCACTTTTTGTCTACCCACTCACAGTATTTGGAAGATCTTCAAATTGAATCACTACACAGGTTCCTCAAACAAAAGCTGTGAAAACAAACTGGGAAATAAACAGTGGTTTTGTTCCTTCAAAATGTGAGGCTTTGAAAGAAGTAGTCTAAACTTATCTTGGGTGATTTTTCTACACGCATCTTTCTGTGCTGCTCTATTTCTTTGTCTTGCTTTTAGTATATTAATATTTTTTTTCCATTATATAACTAGGGTTTTTTTCTCTGTACAAATTATAGAAAGCAGATATTTCAGGAATATGTTAGTCACAATAAAAATTATCTTCATCCTCTCTTGTTCAGATTGGGGTTTTGTGTTTGCATAATACACATACTTCGTTTCAGGCTAACAAAAATTGAATCAGCAGTTTTGACAGGGGATCTCTCTGTAAGGTATGAGCTGTATAGCAATTCTGCCTTCTCTGTGTGGTTTATAAACAGAGGATCAAACCCTTAGCCATGGATATGGATAGTATATATCAAGGAGTGATTTGTCTAGAGTTTGTGTGAGCTGTCAGATGCTGTTGATTTGTAGTCACTGCATTCTTAACTCATTATTTCTGCACAGAACAGTTTGATTAGTGGTTATAAATTTCAGCCGAGTTGTGAATGTATGCAAATAATTTACTATAGCAGGGTTGTCCTTTTAAACTGCACTGGATACATCTGACAGTTTATAAAATGCTCATTGTACTAGCAGAAATTGTAAGATGGTGAGACAATTGCTCTGTGGATAAAAACTGTACTACTTGAATGTAATTTTGTTGGGCAGATGTTATCAGGAAGAGTTTGGAGTTTTGTTCTGAAAAATATTCTGTAAAACAAATACGGAGTTATGTGCCCATGATCGCACAGGAAGTCTATAACTGAGTACAGTGTTGAACCTAACATATGCCAAAGTTTATCTTAGGCCGTCCTTCCTGTTAGGGTTTTACATTATTTATGTCCTAGAAATTGTATCAGCTGTGTTGGTATAAGGATAGATTTTTATTTCTCTTTTTAATTGTTAAGTGCTTAATTTAAAATGCTTGGTTTTGTTTATAAACAGTAACTAGTAACTTCATTGAAGTGTGGGGTGTTTTTCTATTTGTTGTAGATTGTTGTTCTATGTTGTTTTGTCCGAAGAACTCTGCAGGTCACTTATTATCCAGTATGTGATGCTGTAAAGACACATTTGAGATTCATTCCTTGTAGCTTTTCTTGTAGCATCCTTAGGTGTTGAAATACTGGAAAGAAATTAACTCTTGAATAACTTTTGCCAATTAAGTAGCTTTCCAAGTGCAAACACAATAAAATGTTAAACCTTTTTCTGTTTCTTTAACAAGATACTTGTGTTTTGAGTGAGCTGTAAGTTTTAGAGGGGAGGGATGGCCAGGGATGTGCACCTTTTCCTAGTAACTTTTTAATTATGTTTTTCAGCATTCCAGGCTGTAGGTCTTGATGGTTTGTGAGTGCTGTTATGTAAGCACTGTAGCAGTACAGACAGAAGGTTCTGTATTTTGCAATGTTCAAACAATAAAGATGTTGGATAAGTGGTGATGATGGACTCTTTCTGTGCTCATCATTTAGATTTGCTCCAATTTGCTGTTCTTGTCAGCAAAATAAACATTATGACAAAGACGTCAGCTATCATGTTTCTTTCCTTGATGTGAGGTCCTTTGTTCATGTGGAGGTTGGTTATTTATGGATGTCAGCTGAGAACGGTAGTAACATTTTGATTTTGCATTCCGTCTGAAAGCATGTAAGATCGTGCTTTTTTCCTGTTAAATCAGGTTAATTTCCTCTTAATAACTTTGGATCTCACGGGTGCAAAATCACAGATTTACAATCCTCTTTTAAACTGTTGAAATTCAAGGATAAATTTTTCTGTAGAATAGATTAAGTGATGATGTAATTCTTTCTCACCTCTGGGCACTGCTAATAGAAAGAATTGCTTTTTCTTACAAAACATCTTACACAACAATGTCTTTTTATCACATATCTGCAGACTG
Organism: Origma solitaria; assembly: GCA_013397895.1. Classification (NCBI taxonomy): domain Eukaryota; kingdom Metazoa; phylum Chordata; class Aves; order Passeriformes; family Acanthizidae; genus Origma; species Origma solitaria. Next base: position 1,777,450 of record VZRL01004623.1, read on the forward strand.
CTATTCTCATGTGCCTGCCTGCCTTTTATTGAGTGGCACCTGACTTTGTATGCAAAACTGCCTCTGTGTCTTTTGGGTGGGAACAGGGTGTTCTCCGCACAGGAAAGCAAATCAAAGGTGTCTCCCACTGCTTGGTAGGGGGTGGTGATGATCTTACAAGGAGCATGGTGCGTTACAATTATCCATCTTTCTGCTAGGTGCTACTGTGACATTGTATAAAATCAGGGCTTTAATAAGATAAACAGGGAAACTCCTTATTCACACATTTGTTTATTTTATGCTTGAGGTTGGTTTATGTGATTCTTTATTATCCTTTGGCACGGATGGTGAAGTTGGTGAGGTCCATACTTCATCCCTTGTTTCCAAATTACTAAGTACTTTGCCCCATATTCTTTTTTCGAGAAAATTTATGTTTCAAGCCTTCAAACAATGTTTTCTTTTGTAGAAATCCAGTGTGAAATTGCTGCAAAAGCAGAGATGATTATACAAAGAGTAGTGCTGAATTCACGGCCTGGTATGTATTTCTCTCCAATAAAGAAGCAATCTGTTCTGATTGCCTAATGCTCCAAAATGGTGAGGATAGAAACAGACACTATCTTGAGATACTGACATTTATGTATCTTAATATTGCATGCAGCAATAAATTTTATTTAAAATTTATTTATTAATATATAAAATTTATTAATTCATTTCCATTAATATAAATTTGTTTATAATACATTTGTCTACATTTATTAATATAAGTAAATTTTATTAATATAAATAAATTTCTATTGAATATGTAGTATATATTCAGAGTGCATTTTTTTAGTCTGAATACGCAGATTTTTAAACTGTTGGGTGAGAAAAAAGGGTTAATGCATAATATATGAGAAAACTCTTAAATGTAGGGGCTGAAAGTGAAGAAAGATTAGTGGACATGACTTTTAAGTTCTCCCATTTGTTCTTTTTGCATTTTAAGAGATAACTAAAATATTTTGTTGCTATTAATTTTTGTTTCCTTGTAGTAGATATTGAATCTCTTATTCCTCTCATGTTTCAAAAGGTTCATTTTTTTAATTTACAGTCTTGAGATTTTATTTTCTTGCTCACGCAATTGCCTTGTTATGGATATCAGCACAGTATTTTGAATAGTGAGTTCATAAATTGTCTGGTGTAGAAGACACGAAGTTTTGGAGGGAGTATTTTGTGTTGCTTAATGCTAAAATAGTTTTAAGAGTTAAGAACTATTGTGTGGCCTGCAAATAAGTCTTTTGAATGTTACAGCAGGAGCCTGCTGTAGTTGTGCAGTCACTCTGACTTAAAATAGACAAGGCTGCCAGTGCCAGTGGTTCCAGTTGTCAATCTGATTGATCTGCTGCATGTGGTACCAACTTGAGGATGAGGGCTCCAGTTCTTGGGTTCTTGCCACAGTTTTATGGGTGTTTCCAGGAAGCTTTAATTTAAGGAAGTCTCGCAAAGGGATGCTCTTGCAGCATATGGTTGTGCAGTGGCTGTGATCTGTATTTGCTCAGTCTCACTTGAGTCAGAAGAGGCCAGAAAGGTGAGAGTTTTTTGGCTGGAAGTTTTATGCCTGAGTAAGTATATAACCTAATTTATTATAAAAAGAACTACCTTAGAAAATGGCCTTCCCATCTTGATTAAGGGAAGCTCTATATTGATTCATTTATTTGTTTAATTTTAAAATAACTCTAGGTAAAAATGGAGTGCCAGTGGCTGAAAACTTCCGACTAGAGCAAAGTACAATAGCAGATACGCTCCAAGCGGGACAAGTGCTTGTTAAAACTCTCTATCTCTCAGTGGACCCCTACATGGTAGGTGATGGACTTAGAGCTAAGCCAGAAGTTGTTTTTGAAAGTACCTTCAACCCTGTACCTGTCATTGTGTTTAACACCAAAGTTACCAATTATGGAACAAATATTTCTCTGGTATAACTTAATAATTGTGTTCATTCTGATGGAGTTATATTGGGAAAGAATTTGGCATTAATATGCCTGGGATATATATAGGAATATTACTTCATAGGACCAGGAAGAGACTGTGAGCCCTGGTATGCCATTACAGATTTGTTTGTGTCAGCTTTTTCTGAATTTGGCCTTTTTAATATACGCTTTTTTCTAGTCATGCAAATTACAGAAATCATGGGGTTGAGAGAGTTGTGGGTTGAAATGGAAGTGAAGGTAGAAGAAGGACCAGACAGACACACTCAGTAAAACTTTTCTATAAAGAGAATTCCGATCATTTATTTCCTCCATAGATGGCAATAGTAGAAAAGAAAGAGTCTAAATTTCAGAAAAGTACATTTAGCTTGGGAATTAAAGTAAAGTTTAAGAATCTTGAAATATTAACTGTGGCTGTAGGGGGACCTGCAAAGAAAATGTGTCAGATTTCAAGATGTTTCATTAAATGGATTTCTGTCAGGGATGGTCTATGTATATTTGACTGCTCCTCAGTCCACAAGCATGGACTAAGTGACTTGTGGGTGTTTTTTTTACAATCCTGCATTTCTACGATTCCTTCAGCTAAGGAATGGCATTTGTAGGCTTCTCATCAGACCCGAGCCAGTCATCATCAGTTGTGTGGGTGCCTTTGAGCCAATGTCTATAAAATGTGTTGGTTTCAGAAACACTGCCGGAGGAGATCAGGATGGTCCATCCTCCTTTTGTACTGAGCGAACAAGGGGAAAGAGTGATCTAAGAAAAGATTATGAATATTTGGGGCCTACTGAGTGATTTTTGAGTAGCCCTTTGTGTTTGGAGTTCTAAACACATCTCATCCCCCATTGAATTTGAACTGATAGACAAGTTGTGTTGCACCAGAGCGTTTCATTAAAGCCTTGTCTTTCAGCGCTGCCGAATGAATGAGGACACGGGCTCTGATTATCTGCGGCCCTGGCAGCTGTCTGAAGTTGCTGATGGTGGTGGTGTTGGGGTTGTGGAGGAGAGCAAGCATGATAACTATGCTAAAGGAGACTTTGTAACTTCCTTCACTTGGCCCTGGCAGACAGGGGCAGTTCTTGATGGAAGCTTGCTACAAAAGGTAATACAAATGCAAAACTCAGGTTGTGACTATATTTTTCCCTAAACATTTTTTCCCCCTAAATAGCTACTAATGACACTATTTTTAGCAAAAAAATCAAGCATACCTTATTGAAACAATCAGGTCTCAAAAAACAGATCAACTCATAGGTGTCAAAGTTTGTATAAATTTCTTTGTTTTTCATAACAAAATGTAAATGCTTTTGCTGGTTAACCGACAGGCTGGTATTATTTCAATTGTTGTTTTTTAATTAATTTCCCTGAAGTTGCTTCAGTTAATTAATTTTCTTAATTATTCTAATTCTGGTAGAACTCCTCTACAATGAGTGTAATTGTAAGACATAAAAGGCTTTAGGTATATTTCATTTATTTTACTAACTTATGTTAATAAAAGCTTTTACTCGAGGTTTTACATCCACATAAGAAAGGGTATTCAATATTAAGTTGAAAGTGGAGAGGTTTCAGTACATTAGGGATATTGTGCTGATTGTTCTCTTGTAACAGAAAATTATTGTAATTTGAGAATTTATACTTTCCAATAAACTTCTTCCTTTAGGACTCTTTGCCATTGATTTACAATCACCATATTTGATAAAATGGTGCACTTTTATCCTTTATACTATCATAGGAATAGTTCACAATTGCTGGAAACTTCTTATCTCTCAGCTGCTTTTTAACACTTCCATAATTTAAGTTTTTGTGAGTTACTTTATTTGAAAACTTTCTTTAAAACCATAGAGACAAAAAATTTTTGTACAAACTTGTTATTAGCTAGAGATAACCTGTCCCTACCAGTTGTACCTTGCCTGGTAAATATTCTGAGTTAGTCTTCTGCCTTCAGGCAATCAAAGAGCAAAACCTCACCTTAAAAACAGATCACCTCCATCACGCGTTTCTGTTCTGTAGCTTGTTCCACAGCTTGTAAATGGACGCCTTTCCTACTTTCTGGGTGCAGCTGGCATCACGGGGCTGACAGCCCTCTTGGGAATAAGGGAGAAAGGGCACGTGGCCGCAGGTGCAAATCAGACCATGGTGGTGAGCGGAGCAGCTGGTGCCTGTGGCTCTTTGGCTGGCCAGGTAGGTGTAGGGTTAGGCCATACAAACATACTCTGTTACCAAGTTTTGTCTTCTGAAACGTGCTGGTTAAAATCTTTGTAAACATGAGCAGGTATAACCCCATGGAAAGGGCCAGTTTCACAGATTTGGCACACACTCTCACTGAGAAAGACTTTACATATGAAACTTAAGTTTCATGAAATAGGGATTGGAGAAGGCAGATGGAGGTGCTTACTTGTTGCTAGCACAAGTAAAATAGATGGTATAAATACATGTATTTATTATACATTTATATAGTAGGCTGCCATTTCAACACTGTCTTTGTATTGGCTGGACATTTTCTTTCTTTTTGGCTATTAGAAAATAGTAAAAGAATATGGTAGACCTGTTGCACTGTGTTCCATGACATCCTTTGTGTTTTGAGATTTACAGTCCTCTTATCCTCCTCTGTTGCAGTATATATGTGCATATCTACAAATATCTCTCTAGATATATATATACATATATACACAAACACAATAGATATTAAGCAAGCTGTAGACCTACTGATAAAGAGAAGCTATGAAGAAACAATGCATAAGCAAATCTATGAAGATTGTATTTAAATCAACTATTGTCTCATTTTTTTTCCTTGTATTAGTTATGGTACTTAGCAGATGGTAGTTTTATAGTGTATTTGGTTCTCCAGTACTGTAAGTCATTGATGACTCCCCAGTTGTGGTCTTCTGCAGTCAGTGAGCTTGGAAAGATGGCAAATTTTTATTGTATCTGCCCCATATGTAGGTGTGAGGAGGGAGTGACAAGAGGCAGTTACGTCACATGAGATGGGAGTGTTTGCTGCCTGGTGTTTAGTGGGATGGGGAATAACTGTAACATCTCTTAAGAGCTCCTTTCTTCCACTGGCACTTTTATGCAGATGAATGATGTAATGTGTCTTTATGTTTGAGGGTTTTGGTTGGGTTTTTTTTAAACTCTGTACCTGCAGATTGGCCGTCTGGAGGGCTGCTCTAGAGTGGTGGGGATTGCTGGCACAGATGAAAAGTGCTCCATTTTGGTCCAAGAAATGGGGTTCGATGCTGCTATCAATTACAAGAAGGGGGATGTGGCAAAACAGCTTCGTGAACTCTGCCCAGGTGGTGTGGATGTTTACTTTGACAATGTTGGTGGAGACATCAGTGATACAGTTATAAGTCAGGTGATTATTCCAGCTGTCACATTTATTCTAGTACTTCTCCAATGTCTGCATGCCCAGCTTTCAATTAATTCATGTTGGAGTACAGCCTCTAATGCAGCAGAGCAGGCTTTCCACTTCAGTGATCAACTTCAGATGCTGATCCTGGTCTTGAGGAGCAATCAGATATCTGAAATCAGGGCCTGTCATGTGGACAACCTGGCAGTACAGTAATAGCTACACAGTTTCTGTTTCTCATCTCTTGCATCTTTGGCCAGGAGACTTGGTAGTACTTTCTAAAAGCCTTGTCTGTCAGTGCAGTAATCTTGTGTTTTGTCAGCTTTGGTTTTCTGGCTTCAGGAAAGACCAGCTCTGCTGGGTCTCCTTAAAGACTCTTCAGTGTTAACATGGAATCACTCTGTCTCTGGGCAGGGAGGCTTTGGTGGCAATGCCATCTTTGGGAGCTCTAAATCACAGCTGTATTCTATTCAACAGCTGTATTAAACTTCTTTCACCTATTACCCCTCTTCTCCTGACAAAAAGGGCACACAGTAAGATAACAATTTCCTATATTCCTTCTATTTAGTGCCTTTTAAAATTACACTCGGCTGTTTAGCAGTTATTTTTCTACTATTGCCTTGCATTTACCTATTTGAATGTTGTCATAGATTGAATGGGACTGCATTCAATTCTCCCACTCTTTTATGGGAAATGTGGCTAGTGAAAATGTTGCGATATCATCTGTTGCATCTCTGAAAAATCTAGTTTCTGAGACTGAGGAATCTAATTTCTCTCACTTTGTGCTGTCCCAAACAGATGAATCAGAACAGCCATATCATTCTGTGTGGACAGATTTCTCAGTATAACAAAGATGTGCCTTATCCTCCTCCACTGCCTCCTGACATAGAAAAAATACAGAAAGAAAGGAACATCACAAGGTACGTTTCTCCTCCAAAACTTGTGACTGGGTTCCAGGTAGATTGTGCACACGATGTTGTGACTCTGATGTTTCGAAGGCAGTCTGTAATCCACAGTAGCTACTTGTAATTGGAGCAGAACGTTGCCATGCCTAAAAAAGAAATTAATATCAGTAAATCCCCTCCCTTACATTTGTCTTTATCAGCATAAAAAATGGGCAAGGATGTTGTTGTATAGAATCATAGATGTCAGTTGTTACACTTTGTGGTTGCTTGATTTAATCCTGGAATCTCTGACAATTCTTTAGTACAAGGGAAGGTGTGCTGTAGTTCTGTTCTCAGATGTCTTGCAGAGTGCCTTCTCTCAAAATATCATAGTTCAGTCAGAGAGAAAATCAAATCTTTTAAAAGTAAGGATGCAGGTGATGCAGTGATTTTATTGAAATTACATTTTTAGTATTTGGGGGCTTATTAGATAATGGAACTGTAGGTGTGACAGATATATAAGGGTAAAACATTTTTATTATGTTCTGAGTCTGGGAATTGCTGAATCTCCTTTTAGGATTCAGCTGGACCTAAGGCAGAGATTAGTTTTAGGAGACTTTTCAGTCATTTTGTTGCAGGACATTGGGGAGACTTTATTTCTGTGCAAATGAATTGATCTCTTCTAATTAAAATCTTTCCTTGTCCCTGTTACTGTTGTCTGTACTTTTAAAAATGGAAAAAAATAGTAAAATACACCATGCATAGTAGAATGCAGTGGAGAATTTAGTCAGTATGTTCTCACAAGTAGTTATCATTTTTTATATAATTTCAGCTTCTCAATTGCTATAGAAAGCCATAACAGTAGGATATGCACAGCTGTGGTGAGCCTGAAAGTTATTTTCACCATCTAGTTGCAGGTCCACTAATTATTCTTCCTACTGCTAAAAAGAAAAAAAAAGAGGTAAAAAATAATAGGAATTTGCTCACATTTTATGGATATTTGCTTATTCTGGTGATACTACTTGATTTTTCTTACTCTTCTCTCTCTGATACTTTAACAGAATTACCTAAGACTGATGTTACTGTCAAGCTCCCACTGCAGGAAGCTGTCACAGCAAGCTGGCAAAGCCCTGAGCTACATTTCATTATAATTCATGCTCATAACCCTTCCGTTTCAACAAAGCTGTTTCCTGAAAAAGATTTGTAAAGATTTTCAAGTAAGTTGACCAAGGTTTCTTAAATCAAAGCTCATTCTTTTCTTTCCCAGGGAAAGATTCTTGGTGTTGAACTACATGGACAAGCAAGAAGCTAGTGTATTACAGCTCTGCCAGTGGATCCAAGAGGGTAAACTGAAGGTGAGAACTTTTAGGTTTAATCTATGGCCTTTGGTACTATCTCCTCCTACAGGATAACTGATTTCTTTGTCTCTGCCTCTCTTACTGTGCCTCAGGATTGAACAGACTTTTAAAGAAATGTGTAAGTATAACTGAAAGCTTATTAGATAGTGCTGTTTTAAAAGGTACCTGCCTAAGGATGGTCTGACTGTAGTATGACAGACTTTTCTGATTACATGCTGCTCATGCCTCTGTTCTTTATTTCAGCATAGGGTGCAAGTACTTTTTTATTTAAAGGATCAGGCTTTCAAAAATATGTACTTTCAAATACCTGATTAGTTAAGTGTCCTGAATGCTTTTGAGGATCTTGTCTGAAATTTTGCTTCAAGCTTTATTATCACCATTTATTACTTTGTGATGGGTATATGCTTAACCATACATTCCCTGTAACGTCTGTCTGAATTAGTTTTTGTTTCTTCAAGCAATCAGTAAATCTTCCTGGGAAAATACTGAGACATTAAATGCCCCCTGCAGGGGCAGGGATCTGATTGAATAATTAAATCACCTGCAAATCTGTCAGAAAATACTTACACCTCTCTTGATGAAAGAATCTGATCCTAACAGAGCCCTGTCCATTGTAGTGAGAGAAGTCTTTAGATCTGGGGAGTTTCTATGGCAGTTTCTTGGCACGTTTCTAAGAAATGTGAAATGCTGCTCTTGTTTGAGGAAAACTGAAAGAGCTTGTTTGCATTGACAGGTCAGAGAGACCGTGGTAGAAGGCTTAGCAAACATTGGTGGTAAGATCTTTACATCATTTTCGAAGAATAATAATAATAACCTGATTAAATACAATTACACTAGAGGTTAACTACCTCTTTTTTTTCATTTGCCAATTTAGATTTTTGTATTTTATCAAGTGCATTATTTGTATATAATAGTAAAATTTTTCTTCACAAATTATTAAAATGCTCTGTAAGAAAATTATTGTATATTTAAAAAATCATTGAATGTAAATTTAGATTTTTTTGGTTTTGTTGTTGTTTTAATACTGAGGGGAGTTTATTCTTAGACTGCTACCTTTGCAGCTGATGGTAATCATCCTGATCCTAGAGGTTTAAAGTGCTGCCTTTTCTTAGAACTTGTGTCTAAGAAAATGCTTTTTTGAAATCCTTGACCTTATACTTTAAAAACCCAATATCTAACAGAGGTTGTTCCTGGATTTCCTAACAAAAAAATAAAATGAAAAGTACACCCAATAAAGGGCAAAACATATTACTAAAGAAAGTAAAAGTTAATTTCTTTTAACAGAACAAAATATCCTATTGCCTGTTCAAAATATCTGTAACAAAGGAAGTGTAAAAATGAAGGGGGTCTGGTGGACATGAGCCATGTGATGCAAGATGTGCTGTAAGAATGCTTCCCTTTCAAGAAAGAGGGAGGAGTATGATTTAGTCTTTAGTCCCACAAGATTGGAAACTAGTAAAATTAAGTGATAACCAAATCTTACAGATTTCAATTTATTCTTGTCATTGCTAATTGCTGCTTACTTCAAAATATGTATTTTGAAGGAATTTGGTCAAATATAGCAGTCATATATCATACTTTCATACTTAGTTTACTCAAAAGTATATTCTTTTGCACCAGCTTCTTACACTATTGTACAGTATTTATAAACACTTTTTTTTTCAAAGGTTTGTGAAATCCACAGCATTTGTGAGCTCTCCAATCTTGCGTTGTCTCTCTTTGGTATTTGCATAACATATCACAAAAGCAGCAAATGTAGTTGTTAACTTATATAGGGTTAAACAGTTGTTTACAGATTTTTTTTTTTTAATTATTACACAAAGCTGCCCTTAGCAGTTTATTACAAGCTAGCTTTTTTTTTTTTCTCCCCTTCTTAATTTAGCACATCATTAAGGATAAATAGGCTTAGGTCCCAAATGGTATCTCTCCGTTTTGGGGAGCAGCTTGATACGCGTGCTTCTGCCATTTCTGGTTTCTTTTTTAGAAGCTATTTGGCTTGTTTTGCTTGGCACTAACTTATTTCATTATTTCTCTTGAAGCTGCTTTCCAGTCCATGATGAACGGAGGCAATATTGGAAAACAGATCGTCTCAGTTTCGAAGTAAAAGTCATTGGTTCAAGAAAAATAATTGCATTCTGTCTCTAATCATGGGCAAGTTTTTACTTACACTAATTTCCATTTCGTAAATAAACCATTAGGCTGTTCTGTATGTACTGAAAGCAGAGATTTTGGGATGCTAATAAACTAAATTGAACTGGAAACAGGAATGCAATCATTTATACCCGAAATGAGTAACATGTTCTTTGACATGATTCTGACAGTTGCCACCTATAACACTTGCAAATATTTAATGGGTGTGATTTGAAAGTTAAAACATCCCAGTAGTGTCCCAAGCACAGGCTCAGTAGTGTCCCAAGCACAGGCTCATCACCTGGTTGGTGCGCCAGTTCACACACTGAAGCGAGGAATTCCTGTTTCTTCATTGTATTCTGTGCAAGGTAGGGAATTAGGGAGCAACCCACACAAGTCTGGCTTACCATCATCAAAACTTTACACTATTTACACATTTTAGCAAACAAAGGCATCGACATTCATTGGTTACAGTTGACATTTTTCATTGATTAGTAGTCAAACCCTTATTTGCTAATTATTCCGTATGTGCAGTTCTTCCCTCCATTCCAGTTTGGGATCTGTTTTGAGTATGTGGTCAGGGGGTTGGTGGCTGTAATCTCCCCTGCCAGAATTACCTTTCCCCGGTTACTGTTCAGTCCTGCTGACTTCATTCCAGGGACTCCCCTCCAGGCAGCCCATTCATTTTGGGATTGTGTATTCTTTTCCTTAAAACAAAGGATTAGCCATGACTACGAGTTTCAAAATGCAATTGCTTTATCAGAACTGCCTAGCTATAGCTACTGATTAAAACCAAAAAAACGGCAAAGTTTGATTCCAATCTTGAGGGACTAGATATGACCAGGAACTATTTCCAATAAGTACTTTGTATGCAGCTACGTAGTTTTGGTCATTACTAATGTAGATATGTACCATTCCCATGCTAGATTGTCTCAGTGCCCAGGAAATTCCCTAAGAATTTTTAACTTACTAGTGTAAGTTTTCCCTGACAGTCCAATCTGGTTAATAATTTTAGAATATAACTATTCTTTTTGTTTTTTCCCAGATAATTGCAATAAAAATTTCATTTCTAGAATTAAAAGTCTCTAATAACAGCGGTATTTCTATTTTGCCATACAAAACAAATTTCCACAGATCTTTCTTGTCCATTTCTCTATATTTTATCATTATATCCCATTTTCAGAGCACTTGAAAAAGAATTCATTTACAATTCCATCAGCCTGCAACCTGAGACTTCAATCAGATAGTTCAGGTGTCGGATGGTCCTTTTTTACTCTTCTCAATCTTTGCATTCCAGACTTAAGTGAAGTTTTCTTTTTAGAATTCCTGTCCTAAATTCTTCTGTATCTTTATAATAATCTCCTTGATTTCACTGGTTTGACTGGTGTTTACACCTCTCCAAGGTGACAGACAGAAAATCTCAAAACATGCTGCCTGATGAGAGGTAACTTTGCAGACAGTTGACCTTCTGTTCCTTCAGAAGCTTCTCGTGGCTCTGAAGGTTTGGTCTAACAATGCTTTTACCATTTCAAGGGGGAACCTTGTAGAAATGAGTCACCATTACCAAGTTTGACTAGCAGAACCCAAGCCAAATGGGACTCATGTGATTGAGTATGTGTCTTCAAAAGAAAGGAACAGAAAAGGGAACAGATAATTATTCTAAAGACTTCAGAATTGCACTACTACGTTTAGATATTAACACATATTTATTTAGACTATAGGATTGTTCATTACTCATTCTGGTTAACAGGTGCTTGGTTTTGGTTTTTCTTTGTTTGTCCTTGAGAGAAATGCTTACAGATAAATAACCCGGTTGTGAAAGATAAGCAATGCAGTTTTGTAGGGCTTGTTAATTGGTGTATATATTAGAATGAGAGGCAGCAGGAAACACAATGATTTTAGGCACTACTGAAAAGGTGTTGAAATGTTATTTTCCTTTCCAATGTAATGAGTGAAAGCCTCAGTCTAATATATTTATGTTTCCAGAGATACATTTTTTCGTCCAAAGTCCCAATTTTATTCTTTTCAACAATATTTGCTGAAGAGCTAGTCCAGAGTGAGCTCATTTCTGGGACCATGAGTTGACACACCTTCCAGGAGTAATTGTCCTCTAGGAAGTTATTTTTTATGACTGAAACAACATATGATAAAATTATAACATTCCCAGCACTATTATTTTTATAGGAATTGCTTAGTAATCCACACAAGTCAGGAGTCTATTAAGAGCTGTGATGTGAGGGGTGATTCAGAATGAGATCACGCTGAGATACTGATTGCTTACCATAATAAAGGCAGCTTGATTGCAGCAGCATTCCTGTAGTTAGGTATGGAGTGCAATACAAGTTCTAGGAGCATTAGTCAAATGGCTTTACGAAAAAGTGATAGGGACTGTCAATGTAAACCTCACCCTGATATCCCCAGTGTTTAGTATTGTCCCAGAAGTGTTTCTTTACTTATGAATCCTGGTTCATGCTAACTCTTAAGAGTAAACAAAAGCCAAAGGGAGAAGATTCTTTAAGTCAAGTGTGAACAGTTATAAAAAATACTGGGGTTTTTTCATCTTGTCTTAATTTCTCAGTATTTGTAGTAGTGTGGCTCTTCAGCTATTATATATTTTGTACTATGAGAGGTGTCATTTAACAAAGGGTGACAAATAACTGGTAACAAAAAAACCATAATGCTTTGGATGTCACTTCTCATGGTAATTAGTTCAAATGCTCAGTCTTTTTCTTCTTTTGGGTCTATGGGTTTCCTGAGGTGGTGGTCATGATCTCCCCATGTCAGAATTACCTTTACCCTGTCAGAGCCGATTTCAGCAGAGTTGCTGAGTTGTCTTTATTAGTTTCTTCTTTATCTTGGGAATGCTGCCAAATGTCCTTGTGGCCTGTAAATTCTACATTCTTTGTGTCCTCTATCAGTAGTACATTCTCTCCAAGCTTTGCTAACCTCCTGCTATGTCTGAGATCACTGAAGCATGTCAAGCCCTAAACTTTCAGGAGGCCAGTAAGTACTTTGTCTTTCTAACACCTGGGCATCACAGAAGAGCTTGCTAGTTAGCTGCTCTCTGGTTTATGGATTAAATCTTTTTTCTTGTTGATTAGGCTTGAAAATATACAAAGATCAAATATCAAAGAACATCCTTTCTTGAGAAAATTTTTACATATTTCGCATTTTGCAACAATAAGGCAGGACCCTGTTTCATAACCCCCTTCTGATTCCCTATAACTCTCTGGGCAAATTGTTAATTATTTCTGTCTCTGGAGATGTCAGCATCATAATCAGTCTCTTCCCTCTTATCTCATTGTTTTCGTTTCCCTTTATTGCATTACACATTCTTTTGGTCAGGCTGTTCTCCTTTAAGCAAAAACAGACCCATACATCTGTTTCTTATCTCCATGAACACAGCTGGTGGAAATCCTCAAGCAGGGTTAAGTACCTGGTGTGCAAAGCCAGTGTCATGCCCAGAGCCAAGATATTTTGTTTATTTCATGTTTGCACAAAGATGGGTGCTAGGTTGTAATTCCACAAAGCCAGCTTTGAAGGCATGCGTATTTATATATTTCAGATTAGCCTATCTATCTAATACCTACTCATTTTTACTCATAACTGACTGGCACAATCTTTGCTAACTAGTTCTGCATGTGCATAACTGCCCGTCTTTTGAGTTAGTGGGTTTCTTGAGTCAGTGGGCCTTGAGTCCATGGTCATGATCTATTGCCAGAATTACTTTTCCTCTAACGATGCCATTTCTGAGCCAAAGCAGTTCATCATCTTGTTTACCTTCTTGATTTAAGATGGGCCCCTTAGGACCTATTGGCTGCGGTCCTTGTTTCTTTGTTCCTATACTGAATCTCTTTAGGTCATCTTGACTTTCTGGCATAAACCAACAATTTTTCCGTGTACACTGAACAGCAGGTCTTGTAACTTATACACCAGTGGCACAACTGCTAGGAAACAAATACAGTCTTTTATACAAAAGGGTGTCAAGGAAAGAGTCAAAGAAACACTGACAAATAGTCACTCATGCTTAATCGCTGATGCCTATGACAAAATCGCTAATGCACATGTGCACATGTTCATTATATTATCATTTACACAGACAAACTTTCCTATGGAGGTATGTGCCTGTGCATCTTTGACTGTTACAGTAATCTAAGGTAATTCTAGGTTATAGTTCCATTCTATCAGCTGTCAAGTTACTATTTAACCTTATATTCTATTACAGTTTCTGCTTGAACCTCTTTGAAAAATTGGTTGTCAACTAAATAAGGATTTATAGTATTCTGTTCCTGGGGCCTCTCCACAAGCATTCCATTCCTGAGGACTCTTCACTGCTCCATTACTCCAGCCCCCATTGTTATGGTTTCAAAACTAACCTACAGCTGCTAGGGGCTTTTTGTGAACTTCTATGCATTTCTAGCTTCATGGGACATCATGACCACAGTAAGGAAGTTCAGCTACAATGTTTATAAATAAGCATTTGTAAAGGGTAATAAAACGTAAACAGTATTGGGCAGACACACCTTTTTTCTTACTGTTGGTTACGCCAATCTTCTGCTTTGTATTTATTAGTCTTGTGCATTCCCATTTCCATCCCATCTCCCTTTGTACCTTGAAGTATTGCTGTTGTCTGCCCTATATTTCATTTTCTTCCCTTCTGCTTTCTCACACTCCATTTTTATCCCTTTACCTGGTTTTTTTTGCTTGGGTTTTTTGTTTGTTTGTTTTGGTTTGGTTTGGTTTTTGGGGTTTTTTGTTTTGTTTGGGGTTTTGGGGTAGTTTTTTGGGTTTTTTGGGTGTTGTTTTGGTTTTTGGTTTTTTTTTTAGTTCATCATGTTTCTTCTCCTTCTTTTTGGCTTCTTCATTGACAATGGGAAAAACGTGGTGTCTTTCACAAGAGCAACTATTAGTGTCTAGTGCTAAGCTGTGTAGTTTAGTGTCAAGATTTCATGCAAAATATCAGCAACACAATGAAAAGACCTTGCCAGCCCAGACATAAATGTTTCTTACTGCAGTTTATGGTGGCTGTTGTTACAAAAGTGAAGAGACCTGATGCAGGTGCCTTTCAAATAGCTTAATCTCTCTACTCTGTGTTTTAATGCATTGATTGTGGAAGAAGAAAATGCGGGATTACTTAGTCCTGTTTCTAACATTGCTCTTCTCTTTTGCTATACTACCTTTCTCTTTACTGTCTCCTCTTCCCAGTGGCAAATGTTTATACAATCCATAAATAGACTGCCAGGGGAGAAAAGATCACAGGCAGATGGCATCATCCCACAATAAGAAATGGTAGCAGCAGCTGCAATAAGCTTCAAACTGATAAAATACTTCGTGAGACAACTCAGAACTCTTTAGGAAAAGCAGAGAAAGAAGCAGAAATGAGACAAGATGTTTTAGCCACCCTAACACAGAATTTTGCAACCAGAAGTATAGATTTAAAGTACTAAAATAAAAAGTAGTGAAATTTACTTTTGCTACAGCACTCTGGTCCAAGAAACAAGGCTCCAGTCAGGAGAAGTGAGAAAAAGACCACTCCATAAATCCACAAAATGAGTGTGAAGGAGAGGAGGACGGCTCTATAAATCCAGTAAACAAGGAGATAACACAGGAACAACTGCCTGATAAGGCCAAAGAAGATATTTGCTTGACTTTTGTGCTAACCTTTAGTCATTAGCATAGTAAAATAAATCCCATATCCCATAAGCCACACCCCCTGGAACATGGATGGCAAAATAAATGAGTAGTCTGCCTTTAAATGAAGGCAAGAAAATGTATAGCAAATGAGTGGAGGGGGAATGCTACTGTTCCATGGTTTGGGGTGTGTAAAAGTGAGTCCTGGCACTGCAGGTGTGCCAGCTCCGTAGATCCACCACCCAGCACCTGCTCTGCACACACAGGAAATACACCTCTTGACTCTGTGTCTGTTGGCTTCTTGCACACCTGCTGAGAGAATCCACAGCTGGGACAACAGCAGTTTTGGTGACCCAGATGGAAGAGCCACAGGCTCAGATTGTCCTACCATCCCAGCAACAGAAAATCAGATGGGACACGTCTCCAGTGTGCACTGACCCCTTGATCAGGGACTCCACTTCAGTGAATCCTCTTCAGTGTTGGGGTGCTGCAATGAGAGAGGTATTTGAGTAAGGACAAAGGCGGGGGGGGGTATCAGCTTTCCTGGACCCCCAGAATTTTCTAGATTGGTAAGGGCACTTCTGTTCCTTTTTCTTCTTAAAAAAAGTTTCAGCTTCCACATAACCATGCAGGAATGCTCAGTGCAGGGGCTTAATCAATCACTGGGTACAAGTGTTGTGCAGTGCAGACTGTTGGAGATCCCAACCTAAGGGTGGAAGTATTGGGTAGCATTATATTTAACAATGGGAACAAGCCAATCCACCCCTCTACCCATAGCCCTCTAGGATGCATTCTGAAAAAATAGAAAAAGTTTGGGGGCAACACAACAAGGGAAAAGTTGGAAAAGTATTGTAATCAATTGTGGCCAAATCATAAATTGGACAACGGTAAAAGATGGCTGCAACTCAGAATCTTGAAGTATTATACTGTATTGCAATTGATGTTTTGCCAAGGGGAAGGGGCACTGACCTCATCATGCTACAAAGAATAGATCAGGAATGAAGGACACTGGGGGAACCACAGAGGAGCAAATCCAGTTTTCTTTGAAGGCTGGCTTCCAGATTTATCAGAATATCCGCATAGCTGTCAGAGGTTTGTCCAGTTATCAGTGGCTCCTTTTAGTGAGTGGTGATATGGTCTGGGAGATGGCCTGCACTTTATGAAACCCATTTATTTTGTTTGAATTTGAACCCACTGTGTTGTGGGTTTTGTTATCGTTAACTAAGGCAACCACTTGCCTATGCAACAGGGACGGCTAAATTAAAAGCACAGACTAGGGTCTAGCCTCTCAGAACTACTGAGATATGAAGAATTAAGACATTTCAAAGCAGGTATTCATAAATAAAATCCTCCTGTGTGAAAGTGTACAGCTCAAGCAGGAAAGTTAGGATTTTCCTACTAAGATTGTAGAATACTGAAGAACTGTTTAAGAAGGGAAAAATCTATATTAGCATGAGACAAAGTTCTACTTTGCTGCAGTAAAGCTGCAGTAGCTGAGTCTGTAGAGCATGAGGTCAGAGATGCTTCTTATGCAGGGTACAGTTCTAAGCTTCTACAGTGTGCTCTTCACTACGACAGCAGGGCAGTAGGATAGTCCCTTTCACTCAAAATTTATTACATTATTCCCACATATATACAGAATTCACACATCAACCAGGTTAGGAGCATGTGGTTCTTATCTGGGCTGTTGCAGCCAGGGATAATATATCTACAAGCAAAACATCTTCGCTTGCCATAGCAAGAATAGATTTTTAGCAGAATTCCATCCCTCTATCAAACACATCCCATGGAGCCAAAAAGTACGTATTTGACAGACTGTAAGATTTTTAAGTCCACAGACATATGATTGCACTGAGATTTCATTATGGCAATCGACTGCTAACACCACAACAAAAAGTCTCATTTCAGAACAGTCTTGTCATAGGGTATAGATATGAAGTATCTTATTGCCACTTCTTATGCTCTCTAATCAGAAAGAAGTAATTTAATTGTGAAATGTCATTATCAGTTTTTCTTACTACTAAATTTTGCTCCCTGCCTTTGTTTTTCTAACAGCTTTGCCAAACAAACTTATGTAGCAACAAATTACATTCTGTATTCTCTTAACAGTGTATTTAACTTACATAAATGGGTGCTCTTTCTCTCATTTTCCTATTACATCATTAATCATTGAAGAACAGAAATTAAGGAATAGGAAAACTGTTGCTTTTTAGAAATAACAAAAAGTCTTTGTTGTAGTCAGTATTTTCTTCCAATTCATCTTCCTGTGTGTTTTACTACAGTCACTACTGTTTTCTTCCGAAGGTGCCATAAATAAGTTACCCCTCTTTTTTCTTGAGGAGCCATAAATAAGTTAGCCCTCCTTTTTCTTGAGGATCCATAAATAAGTTACTGTAAAATTACCTAAAGTATTTTAATGTTCTACTCACAGCAGGTCTTTTGTGAAGCAACAGTGTTCTTTACAGATCAAGGCACCTCAGCTCTCTTGGCTCGGGATCATTGCATTCTTCAAAAATATAACTAACTATAATTTTTGGACTTAATAAAAAATAAAAACAAAGAAATGAGTTTTCTTAGATCACTCTTTGGTGCATTTGACTGAGACCCAGAAACACAGCCCTGATCAGCTCAATTACAGACTTTATAGGCATCAGACCATATTATTCCTTCAGCCTCTCCCATCCTGAGGACATTGTCTCCATTCTTTGATTGGAAGCTGAAAATCCCAGCACCACTGATAATTCACTGTCCTTTAACAGGTCATGTGTGGGAGAATTTGCAACCTCAGTAGTGGAAAATGAAACTCCTTCCTTCCAGAGAGCAAGCTTGTTAATTAGCCAGCACTCCCAGATCAAGAGCAGTAGGCCACAACTCAGGTAAACATGAACACAAATATATATACAGACCTAACAGCCTATAATCTGCTCATATGTAGCATTATGAGCTGAAAAAGTGTATAGGCATAGGACTCTGACAGTGAAGGCCACTCTAGCACCTTTGAAATCACTATCACTTCATAAAGACATCTGGTCTAGTCTTGTAAAAACATGTCTACCCTGAAATAAAAATCAAAGTTAAGCACAGATCCAGAAGCTCATCAAGTTCTTCGCTCATTCTTCTCAGTATTATAAAAATCAAGAATTTAATTAATTAAAAGTATTTTTCCATTCACAGTAGTAATGGGCAAACATTTCCATTTGTGAGCCATATGGACATATCTATCTTGTATCACTAAAAAACCCTCATTGAAGATATTATTATAAAGTTTACTGTATTGATGTATAATGTATAATTGTATTATATACCACATATTATGTAGTATATTGTGTAATACAAGAAAAGTACGTATAACATATTGTTGTACATTTACTATGTTTAGTGCAGTTCTGTAGCATTGCAGGTGCAGCTTTGGATCTTACCACCTAATGGTTGGGCTGTATGGAATTCCAGCATCACAAAATGATAGGTTGTACCTTGACAGTTTTTAAGACAGAACTTGGAGTACTTATATTGTACGTCAGTAGCTCTGACAGTTTTTCATTTCTACTATGTAAGTTCTGAGCTCTGATGATTTCAGTGTCCAGGTTTTACAAATCAGAGCCATGGTCAATGCCACCAGCCATGTTCTCATTGGGGAGAGGAAGAATGCCAAGGTGCCGTATGTTCGCTGCAGGAAATAGCAGGAATAGACCTGCCAGGCCAGGAGCAGTGCCATGGCCAGGTGAACAAGCACAGCCACGAGCTGTCGGACGTGATGGATGTGGGAACGGAAGCTGTGGCCCTGGCATCGCAGCAACAGGCACCAGCACAGATAGGCCATCAATGGCAGGTTGAAAAACATCATCTGAAAGGAAGAGCAGAGAAAAATATGACAATGAGCAAGGCAAGGGTTCTGGGTAACACATATGAAGGCTTAGAAAGACACACGCATGTAAAGCTGTCCCATTCTAAGGGCTGAGTACAATTCCCAGAGACAGAATCTCAGGATGCACTTCCAAGACTCTGCAGCTGATAGAGCTGTACCTCAGTCCCAGGCCAAGCATTCCTCCCCATTCCCTTGCAGTGAGATGTACTAACATGCATCTGACCTTTCTTGGAGCTGGTTCAGGGAGCCAGACTTAGCAAGAAATTAGCATGACAAAAACAGAAGGTCTGTATGTCAGTTCAACTCTGACCCAGCCCACGATGGTGTCACCCTCATACAAGGGAGACACAATGAAGAAGGAAGCAACACTGGTTCGGTCCTCTAGCTTAAATGCCAAAGAATGACACCTTCTCTTTCAGATTAATGGGGAAGCCACTTCTGGGAAAACTGGAATCATGTGTGCTTGGAGAGTGACACCTACTGGTCTGGAGGGTTATTCAGGGTGCAAGGACACTGTTTCTTTTGCTTAATCACTGTGAGTGAGCCCAGGGCAAAACCAGAAAATTTATAGAAATTTTGAAGCTGTAAACCTGTAGAGATAGCCTCTAACACAGATATGCAGGGAGTCCAAAGCAACATCATTTTATTAGAGAAAAAGAGAAGTTTGTGAAAATAAAGAATTAACCTCCTTCCTTTCTGCCCTTTAAACCTGCAGAAAGGTAAGGAAGACCTCTTGTAGTCAGTCATGGTGACTAATCTCTCTACTTCCAAGACTCCTTTCTTTATAAAATTATTTAAAAAATTGGAAAACAATCCCAGAGAAAAAAAGCAGTTTTACAGTCTTAATTTTATAAATACGTACCTGTAAAATCCCAACCACAAATGTCATACTGCCCTGTAAGAAGGAACCACCGACAAACACCCCAAAGGAAAAACAGGCCCCCATCTGGCCGTCTATCAGTTCACCTACAAACCACGGTCCTGCAAGAGAGGAAACCAAATATTACCACCAGGAAATATAATATAGACACAGCCCTTTCCCACATGGCCCTTTGTACCCCGAGACTCCTCTACTGCTTGTCCATAGTAATAAGCCTCGTTTTCCTCTTCAGCAAACAGCAATCTGGTGTGAAAATACCACAGCATTGCAGGGATTTGTGGCATGCAACGACAATACTTTTAAGTTAATTTCATCTCTGTGATAATTTTCAACACCACATATAAAATCTTCCTCATGAGAGAGGTGAAAAGGTGGATCCCTTCAAAGGGTAACTTTTTCCCAGAATTACAGTAAGATATATGAAAAATGTGGTCACACATAATTCCAGCCTGGCTCAGCACAGAAATTAAAATGGGCAGGTTGCTCTATGCTATGCATACTACACTAACAAGAAAATAGCTATCTCAGTAACATGTTATCAGAGGAGAATAAACTCAGATTATAAACTCTGATGCTAACAATCAAAAAATAAGTGAAAACCAAATTAAATTTAAAAATACTCACTTTGCTTTCAGATTAATTTAACAATTTAAGTGTTTAATTCAGGGGTTCTAAGTTAGGCTCTTACAAATAAACCTTTAAAGTTAATGTGCAAAGAGACTAGAAGTTCCACACAGATTATGTAACTGAAGTAGATTTTCCCCATTCTTCAAGATGTTAGAATTCTTAATTTTCATCAGAATCTGATGTGTAATTTCACAATACTAATTTATGTCCTCCAAAACTGTAGGCTACTTACCCAGAATGGTGTATAAATTCAGAACCAGAACAGAGTAATAGAAGGTGTTTGTTTTACTGAAGACATGAAGGGAATACGAAGTCAGAGTAAGTAATCCTGGCTTTTCTAAACAGAGACAACATTTAAGAAAAATATGCTTAATTCAGGTTGCAACACCTCCCCAGATATATATGTATCTAAAATACTGGTCTTTCTGAAACAAATCTGCACATTATTTACTCATTCTTTTAAATAATAAATTTAAAACTAATATTTGGTATGTCTACAGAAGAAACGCAAAGGAATGCATTGCTATTACTGTGATAACTGAAAGTAAAGAACCAATAAATATAATAATCTATATTAAAAACAGCAGAGGAACCTGCCATTCTAAAGGAATACACTTACTGTATATAAATAAAACTGAACGACCATTCTATACCCAGAAAATGATGTTAGCTAGAATGAAAAACATGGAGAAAGTATGTATTAAATGAAAAGTAAGATAATCAAAACAGTAACTGTGCAAACCCAGAAAGGCAGGTCAGCATGGACTAGATTAACTGGGTTTCCTTTGACTAAATCTACTTTACTGAGATCTGATAGCAACCCAAAATTAAGGCTAGGCATTAGAATGACATTATTCTGACAAGCATGTGGTGTTAGCAAAAAAAAGCCATATTAGCTTTCTAACTAAAGCAGACAATTCACAGATCAAGAGCGCCTTCCTATAAAATTTCGCTTGTGGAGGTACACCTATTATGTGGCTGCGCTTCTCACAAAGAATTAATCCCCAGAGGGCAAGCTTCACCTTTGGAAATTAACAGGTCTAACGAATTTGTTCACTAATTTGTAAAACATTTGTCATGTTCTACACGGACCTAGCTGACCACAGAGTCAGCTCTTTTTATATTTAGCTGCTGAGTTCCATAAAGGCAACTGAAAATCTGTTCCTTTTCTATGTAAGCAGTTGCTGTAGCTACCTCAGGATGCTACATGATTAGGAGCATAAAGGAAGGGACAAACACTGACATAAATAGGAAGGGAGGTGGCTTCCAGAAAAATCTCATTAGTAAGGTGTGGTTCAAACAATTGTTTAAAGGATAAACACCATGAGCTTAATAGTAATAATTTTCATTTACAAGATCTATCACAAACAAAATACCAAGTTATGACAGGAATGGCCTTAATATTATTTTGAGAAAGACCCAATCCTGTTCACGTTCTTTGCAAAAATTAGCAAAAATTATCTTTGCAGACGGAAATCTGTTTCTCCACTCAGGGAAGAGAGAATTCATTGACAACTGCAGTGAAACAAGCACACATACAGAACTAATACAAAATAAAACATTTACGCATTGGATTCTTCAGTGAGAACATTAAAATAAAACCCTGGATTTCAATCAACCAAATTTTGTTTAAACAAAGATGCCTGCTCAAGTTTCTACTTTATTTGATATACTGGAGGTTTTTTAGGTCCCCTTAAAAGCAAAACAGCAGCTTCTGAGAAACCAATCAAACCCCAGAGCAGCAGATGTAAAATGCATATGGTGATTAACAGCACAATTACTTACATATTGTTAGCACACAGCTCAACAGTAAAAAGTTTAGGGGAAAATAGATTCATTAAAAACTACATACAAACATTAGTTCATACCTTTGAGTGCTGGCTTTTGGAGGTGTCTGAAAACAACGAGCAAGGTGATCTGAATCAGCACAATCACTCCAAAGAGCGCACGAGCCTGAAAAGACAGCTCTGAGTGTAAGCCAGCCCTGGAGCAGTAGCAGCCTTGGAACATGCCTGATGGACACTGATAGAATGGTACGAAGATTTCTATTTGAAACACATATTCAAAGCTTGTTGGTGTCACTGAAATGAAGAGTTACTGGATTTGTACTGTACTGACTTGAATTCTGCTGAATGGCTGAAAGTAATAGACCTGTATCTTTAAAAAAACAGGGTTTGTAAACACATCTATTGAAAAAGTATAATTACACTTCCAAAGCAAAATATTGTCTGAGCACTGTACTGAGGAGAAATGCAGTTCAAGACATTGTGTAGAATGTGTGACTGATTAAAAAAACTAATATAATAATTTTTAGCCAATTACAATATGAACTGCAGCCACATGGACTTTCTTATGTTGTTCTAGAAGTGCACCTAAACTATTATGACATGGCATCCTTCTTTGCATCTACTGAGCTGTAACACGTGGATATGACCTGGAACTTTTAAAGTCAATGGGGATTTTGCCCTCCTTTTTGCTGGAGCTAGTTATAATGTCAGCAGCTGACAAAATATTTGCAGCATTGTTGCCAGAAAACATATTGCAACAGATCACAGTGAACTTCTCTTTGATTTAATGTTTCCTTTTTCTACTATCTCCAGTACCTCCTTTTCAATTTCTTGCTTGCACAAAATGGGTCTATACTTAGACCCAAAAATGGATAATTAGGACAATCCAGAAAGTCAACTGTTTGCATGAACCATTGCTGCACATTTGTGGTTGAAGTGTGCAACTTGAGAAACTTTAAATGTTTTGGAATTCCAACAGAGTCATACCTGGAAAAAGTAAACTGCATTCAAGCCTACCAGGAATTAGGAAAATGCCTAGTGCAGCTCTGGGAAACCAACATTTGCTGAAAGTACTTACTAGAACATAGTGGTCAGTGAGAAGAATAACAGATGGCCAAAAGTCAAATCTAAGAGAGAGGTTTTCTTCCATAGCAAATAAATGGCCCTGTGTGCCAATTCTTCCTGAAGCATCCTAGATTGATATAAAATGAGAGCCATTACATACCGGTAGTACAGAAAACCATTTAGTTAAAAGTTCCTAATTATCATTGCAGCTTTTCTAGAAAGATCCAATTGACACATGCTTCTCTGGCATACTGCTGTATTAAATACTTCTACCTACAAAGGATTTACTTACTGTCAATGCTGCTGTTTCAAGTAAATCGGTGATTGTAAAATCATAATATAAAAGTGCTACATATGAAGAAGATCCCGTCAGATATTCAGCAACTTATGGAAGACTGTGACTGTTTACTGCCCCCACTACCGACTGTTTTCTGAAAGTTCAATTCTAGGTAATAGCCCACATTAAAATATCTTGTATTTTTGTTGTGCTTCATTTCTGGTGTATTTGCCATGATCTGATAAACAAACAGTGTTTTATTTATTCAATAGTTTGAGCACAGTGTTCCAGGTGTGGCCTAAGAAGCACTCAGTAGAGCAGGACAGTGACTTCTTTACCTCTGCTGGTGATGCCCTTGGGGATGCACCCTGGTATCCAGCTGGCTTTCTCTGCTGCACATACAAACTGTTCATTCACATTGAGCTTGTGGTCCAGCAGGACACTGAGGTCCCTTTTCACAGAGCTGCTCCCCAGTCAGGCAGATCCCAGCCTGTGCTGCACTCCTGGATTATGTTTTCCCAGGCACAAGTCCTTACACTTGTCCTTGATGAATTTCTTAATGTTCTTCTTGGCCCACAATTTGCCCTTGGTCAATCTGTGTTTGCTCTTCCCAGTTACGTGCTTCATCTGACTTGTGACAGCCCCCCATAAGGATTTATTTCCCAATTTTCCCAGGGGCTGAAGTAAGACTGATGTGCCTATAATTTCCTGGACCCTCCTTTAAGCCCTTCTTGTAGACAGGAGTGACATTAGCTTTTTGCCAGTCTTCTGGGATGTCCCCCAATATACACAACTTCTCCAAGACTATGGAGAGTGGCCTCGCAATGATGCCAGTCAGGTCTCTTAACACTCTTGGGTGGGAATTGCCAGGGTCCATTGATTTGTAGGGGTGAGCTCCTGTGACAGGTCTCACACCAACTGTTCCTTCACTGACAGTGGGTCTCTGTTTGCATCAACCTTGATCCTTGCTCCCAAGGGCTGAGGCCCAACACTGCTGGTAAAGACAGAGGTGAAAAAAGTGTTGAGAACCTCTGCCTTTTNCAGGAGTGACATTAGCTTTTTGCCAGTCTTCTGGGATGTCCCCCAATATACACAACTTCTCCAAGACTATGGAGAGTGGCCTCGCAATGATGCCAGTCAGGTCTCTTAACACTCTTGGGTGGGAATTGCCAGGGTCCATTGATTTGTAGGGGTGAGCTCCTGTGACAGGTCTCACACCAACTGTTCCTTCACTGACAGTGGGTCTCTGTTTGCATCAACCTTGATCCTTGCTCCCAAGGGCTGAGGCCCAACACTGCTGGTAAAGACAGAGGTGAAAAAAGTGTTGAGAACCTCTGCCTTTTCAGCGTTGTTGCTGACTGATCCACCTCTGCTCTTTAACACCATACAACATTTTCCTTCTGTTTCTGCTTATGTACCTTAAGAACCCTTTCTTGTAATTTTTGACATCTCTGGCCAATTTCAATTCAAGTTAGCTCTTCTGTCATGTCTTATTATATTTCTTACAAAAAATAATATATCTTTCTTTAGCCCAGCAGCTCTATGAATATTTGGGTGCTTAGCAATCAGTATTCTTTCCTTTATTAAATCCTTTGGGTTTTGTAATCACACAAATATGAAAGCAAGTCTTTCATCACGTATTTTGTTCCTAGTTATGTGAGGCAGGAGGGTGATGGAGAAGCCAGGACAAGGAAAAAAAAAATCAATACAAAGAATGCCAAGAGGTACCTTACCTGGACAGTCACATCTATGCGATGGAACCCTTCACTGTAGTTTTGTGGGCTCCACTTGAGCACATAGAGAGGGCCAGACACCTGATGCGCATTCCCCAGGTGAACTCCATCTATGTAGACTTGGACAGAGATAATAACAGAAGGAGAGAATGCCAGAATTCTAAGGAGTAAATAAAGAGCAAAATAAACAGATTTGTTACAGGACTTGCAGCTATGTCGTTACTTCCTTAAGAGAAGTCCCTAGAGGTTAAGTTACCTTGCAATAATGAGCTCAAAAGATTTAGAAATTAAAACAGTGAAATATCTGTAGGCTAATGGTAACATGGTAGCTCTTTCCCAGTTAAAAAACCATTAGTTCTGTATGGCACGACACAAAAACCAGAATGGAAAACTGGCTGTGGAACAGACAAAAGGGTGGCAGAGATTGTAAGGTCCTGGCAGAAATAATCTTAGAACTCTTGCTTCAAAACATTTGCTAACACAAGTGGGATGCATCCTCTAGCACACATAGACACATAACGAAATACTTGTAGATGACTTCATTAAAAAAATGCCAGGCTCCCTCTCCCTTAAGTCCTTTGTTGTTGGGAGTGGGTTTTTTTCCTTCTTTTCTTTTTATTTTTGCTAGCCAGAATATAACCTTTCAGTGTTTGTAACTGCATTTAGGAGAAATGGAGTGGAATGCAAGACTGATATTACAGATCTCAGACACCAACAAATGTACTGTCGCTTGGCAGTGCTTATATTCATAGAATCAGTGATAGTAAAACAGACTCAAAATATTGCACATACAATTCCTTTCACTTCTGGTAATACAAAAGGCATTCCAGAGCATATTTTAGTCAAATGAAGGAGTTTCATACAGTTGTGGTGAACAATTCTACCAGTTCATATATTTAATATAATCATAAGAATGTTCAGATAAGGTCCTGAATAGGAAACTGGAAAATAAATTGGACACTTAGTAGAATACTGCTTCCTAACTGAAAGCTATGACAAGCTTCTTTTGATTGTAATTCTATGTATGCAGTTGTTCAAGCAGATTCATATAACAGCAAATATAAAATGTTGAAAAGGGCCTAGAAATTTGAAATATAAATGTAAAAATTAAATAGATAAGGTAAAAATGGAAATACTGAGAGATTTAAAACCAATATGAAAACTGGCAGAGGCTTCTGATGCTTTACTATATATGGGATATAAAACTGAAAAGAAGCTAAGAAGTCTGAAGTGGATAGAGAAAACACCTAGAAAATTACATAAACAAAATCCAGAAATCAGCAGAGTCAATGTGAACATGTGAGATAAATAACACAGATTACATATTAATCTATGCATATCTATTAGATATTAATCAATTTTAATTATATACTAATCTATCAACTTTGGTTACATAAAGGTCAATTGACTTCAGGGGAAATAACTGCCTAAATAAAAAAACAAACATGAATTACTACTATACAATCTTTTGATCACAGATATGGTACAAAGAGAGCTCTCTAGAAAAATCTTCTAGAGAAAAGTGAATTCTGAGAACAGTGGACACACATTTAAAAAAACAATTCTGTCTATACATACAAATATAGTTAAATATAGTGAAATCAAGACATTACAGGGTACCTGATATGAGTGGAATAAAGAATTTTGACTAGTGGTTCATGAGTAGAACTGCTGTAAAGGAAGGATTTGGGATTGGTGATGAGAACTACGGGCCACTCTTCAAAGTTAAGATCTGCGAAGCTGAGGAGGTCGTGATCGAATGCAAGGATCCGGTACCTATAATGAAAGGAAAAGATTTGTTTCATGCAAACTACTGCATGCACAGCTGATTCCCATGCTTCTCAAGTTGCTAAGCAAAACCTGGATTTATTTTCCATTTATTCTCTTCAGTAGTTGATCCCACGTTAATGAACTCTGCTATATTAACTGTACAGCTGCTTACCTCTGATGAAGTTAATTTTATTATAAATCATGGAAGCAGTACTCAAAGTTCCAGGTGTGAGGATCTCTGGAATTTTGCACATGAATCAGATAGACGAACACTATATTAAAGAACTCAAATATAATGGACATTGCCACAGTATCTGTGTAGGTACTCCAGTTAAGGACAAAGACTCCAGTGCGCTCTTTCCCTGCATGCATACCAGTCAGTATCTTTCCTTGGATTACTGCAGAATAAAAGCTAATATACTACTACACAGTCCATATAGCATCAGACACTTTTTGATGTGCTAGTAAGGCAACATTTCTCAGGTGGACTATTTCTGTGTCAAGAATTCTAACAGCTAGTGCAGAGCCTGTGTATTCTGAAGTAGTAATGCTGAATTTTATTACAATTTATTTGAGTACATTTGAATACTAAACACATACTAAAGGGACATTTAGATGTCCCCTTTTTAATTTCTAAATATCAAGAATTAATAAAAAAACATTTAACTTATTAGCACACTGTTGGCATGGGGAAAAATCCCAAACATAAACACAAAGACTTTTTTCAAAAGCATTAATAGTAATACCCAGTCAGGCTGATCTCACGCTTCTTCCAGATTCACCAAACAGCATAAAAGGGAATCACAGTACAGCAAGGTAGGCTTCGTATAATAATTTGTTCATATGGGTGTTACTTACCTCCTGTTATCCATCCAGTCTCCCAATTCGAGTTCCAGAGTGCCACCATGGTGTTTACTGTGCAAGACTGGCATCAGCCCACCCATTGTATGGAGATGTCCACATAAATAGGCTGTGGCAGAACTAAAAAAAGAACGTAAGAATTGTGATTATTTGGGGGAAAGGAAATATCACTGCAGAAAACCTAAAAAGTGAGAGATAAGCATGTGAAGAGAGGCAATAAATGTACTTCAGGCTGAAAACATATAGGATAAGAAGACCTTACCTCATTAGTGTTCGTATTCCAGGGGATGGGGAGACGATTGTTGAGGTGGGATAATGGCCAAACCAGATAGTATGGTTGCTGTGCAGACTTTCTGTTGCCATCAAAGACAGCTCTGCCATTTGATTCTGAAACAGGTAGGTGACAAATCCATTTTGCTAAATAAATGTCCCACATAAAAAATAAATTTTTAAGTTGTAACTTAAAAACATAAACCCTCTTAGAGATGAAAACAAATCTTTCAAACAATTCATCTATATAAAAAAACCCTCAAACCTCCAAACAAACCCCTACAGAAATAAAACAGCCAGCAAACTGGAATGCAAAGACATTACCATGTTTAAAATCCCAAAAAAATTATAGGGTCTCTTAGGGCCTGGGCTGAGTGTGGCATCCACGCAGATGAATGAATAGTTCCCAAAAGAGGTAGTGTGGATGTAATGGAAAGAGCCATCTTTCCGCCAGGCAGAGTATTTCCTAACAAAATAAAATGGAATACTGCTGTTAGGAAAGCTTGTAGCCATGAAAAACATGCATTGCTTTCTCTCCTTCCACTGAAAACAAGTAATTTTACTATTTCTGACTTATAAAATTGAAGTGCTTTTGATACTTTATGCTAGATAGGCTTTGTACATATCTTCCACTGTCAGACTTAACATTTCAACTAACAGTAACTACTAAATTGTTCTGTTAAGGAGTAAATTTCTGTAACTAAAATGATTGTGAGTTAATCTGAGAATCACTAAAATTCATTAAGTTTAATTGGGAGATGTTTTTTAATTTTCTTTTGGTGTTTTGGGTTGAGTTTTTTTGTGTGGGTTTGGTTTTTTGTTTTAGTTTTGTTTTAGTCCCTGCCTGATATGTAGAAGCCAAAACATTCCTGAGTTCAGATGATGAGTAGAGTTTGAACACAGCCATCCAGAAATTAGTTCATGTCCCTGTCCCTACACCAATCAGAACAATTAAATTGCCAGAAAGGTTGACCTGAATAGAATACAAGCCAATATATTGACAAATTTTCAACAAAAATCAATAGTCCTAATGCCATTAAAAAAATACAATAGTTATTTATTTTTTTAAGTTAGCATTATCTTTATGAACATCATTAACTGCAATAAAATTTCTTCCTTTAGTCTCAGTTTGAGTATGTGTAACAGCTGAATCATCCTCTGCTAATGCTGTGAACATACAATAAAAAGCTAGGCTTTTGTGTAAAAATATTGTATTTCAATACCACTGCCTTCTTTAATTTTAATGCACAATGAACACCAGAATGTGGTGTTGAATAACTGTTTTCCCTAGCTTCTATTTTTATTTCTGCAGACAGTTTTAATAATTTTAATTTTAAAATACTATTATATATTAATAAACCAACTCCATTTCTCTCATCGTCTCTCTCCCAGAGTGTGACTAAACATTCTGTAGACATCGACAGATTTAACACACTCAATTAAAAAACACAGAAGGATAAGAGGTAAGAAATCTGTGCAAAGAATTCTCTCCTTTCTCAATAGATTCTGCTCTACTAACTGACAATGCAAAAGACAGAGGGAATAGTAGATCTAATCCTGGGGTATAGGAAGGTCAGTGAAAACGCATATATGTGATAACTGAAAACAGAACATTGTTTAGTGAATTTGACCTTCAATACAGCAGCATCTGTATGGTAAATAAAAGTACCTGTAATAATTCTGGACACTATCCCTGTGTGGAATGTTGAATGCATCTGTAGGGGAGAAAAAGAGGAAATAAGGAAAGTTTTGAATCAAATTGATCATTGGCCCCTGTATCTAACTTAGTAATGTTGAGATAAAGCAGTCTCAGCAGGTGCTGAAGAGCTATTTTTTAAAAAATGTGTAACAAGCAGACTGTCTCAACTATGTAGAGGAGACATTATATATTCAATGCAGTTAAGTGGCAATAGTTTTCTCATTTAAGTTTCAATTCAAAGATAAAGGCATTGTGGGAATATAAATTGTTATTTAGTGGCTAAAAGCTAAATCTGTCTCCACTTTGATCACAGAGCTTTACAGAATTTTTTTGGTCTGAGTGCATGCTCTGTAAGCAAGACCTAACTCATTCATGGAAAATAAAGTAGCCATAGCATCAGAGAACAGTGTGAGTAAAACAGACATCAGCTTGGGGAGGTCTGTACTGCAACTGGGTTCCACCTCTCTATTAAAGCTGCTAACAGAAGCCTGGTGGAGAAATGGGTACATATGACAAAGCACATATATTTTTTCCCCACAGTGCTGGGCTTTCTAGTTCTGCCCTTCCTGTAACAGCCTATTTATGCAGCCTACAAGATCATCAGCTTGTGTTTGAATGCTTAGAATGTGGCAACAACTGATGGATACAAACTCCCATGAGTCCTTGCTATTCAAAAGAACCCAAATTTTCTTTAGCTGATGGACATATGATACTTTTTAAACTTAAACCTGTGAGGGGGAATTCTATGAAAAGTAAACTGAAACCATTTCTCCAGTATGGGTAAAGTTACAGCTTGCCCCTCCATTAAATAATGTGGTATATAAAATAATGACATGGAAACTACATCTGAAGTCACGTTCTACCACTTGCCAGGCAAGTCTCTTACTTCTCTGGTACTAAAACTCCAGTAGACCTGTAAACAAAGTGTATCCTCAGGAGATGTGGATGGCAAACTTTTCTCCTGATTCATAATGACCACTAACACACTAGTGAGTACTAACACTTTACCTCTATATTCTGTAATCTGCAATCACAGGAAAGACAGAGATATTTCATTTCCTTCTTACCATGATTCCCTTTGATGTCTATCCACTTGGTTTTTTCCATGACCCTCGATCTCTTCAGGATTGTCTGGTAAGTTTTCCATTCATCTTCTACCTGCTCAGATCCCAGTTTATCTCTTGTCTTAGCATCTGTCAGATCACCTGAAAGCATACAAAGGTGAGATATAACTAGAGGCCTACACAGCTTCCACAAATATTGTAACTAGACAAGCATGCAATCCCTGCCTCCAAGTGTAAGTGGCTGAAGGCCTGGGTGCAATCTGGATTTTCCTTACCACTGTAAGGGTAAATGCCTTCTAATGCAGATGCAGCAGCCTCATCAGACATCTATCAACCACATGACTGCAACACTTTTCCTAATTAGTTAAGTAACTCTCTTAAAGTAAAGAAACAAGACTCCAGGTCTAGCATTAAGATGCTTGCATAGCCTTGCATACAGTAATGGCTCAAAGTCTTTTTGATTTTCTTGTCCAAACTTAATCCATTTCAATAGCAAGTTTTCAAAAGCTTATTTCACTTTTGTTGGTACAATATGTTCAAATGGAAACCAGCAATAAAATCTTACATTAGTTCACAGGTGAATTTCATACAAATGAGCAGGGATTGTTCTGAGACAGGAATTGCCTCCTAATGACTAACCACAGACATTGCTCACTTCTGTAATTTCAAACACAAAGAAAGTAGAATCATTACCAGAAGGACAAGAGGGAAGGTAGCTGCTAGCAAGGACTGAGATGCAGCAACACATTGGGAAAACAATAGCTATCTTGCGTGATTCTGTCTGGTACAGGTAAAACACACTAAACTCACCATCAGACCCAAGACACTGAAGAAAAATTAATTCTCTTGTCGAAAAGTTATTCTTTTCCACTTTTAGCAGTCTATCTTCAGCTGCAATTCCATTTCCATTACTTAAGATAATTTAATGCTTTAAAGTTCCCTCTTGAGATCCTAGAATTTTGCTTATTTGCTCTTCCTTTGTCAGTACACTCAACAGGATATTTACATTTTTGTATTGCTTACCTGTTGCTAGAACAAGCGCTGGATGAATTACATCAATTGTTTCAGAACAGAATTTTTCAAAGTCAGGAGCTCGTTTGGGATCCCGAAATTTGCTGATATGAATATCTGACACCTGCACGAGAGAAGAATGAAACACTGTCCCAATCTGAGGGTTATTGCTATCCAGGTAATTCTGCAAAGCCAGGTATGTATAAGAATGCAACATAAGAGCAATCACAGTGATTGATATAGGGATTGATATAAGGGATACAGGGAGAAACAGAAGTGGATGACTAGGGGAGAACAAAAGCAGAACAAGCAAATGATACTGCAACTCTAACCCCTAAAATCACATTTACATCAAGAAAATTTCCTTAAAACTAAGGGCGTACAATAATACGGGGAAATACTTAGCTACCCACAGTAAGTCGTGATGACTGCCAAGTGGCCTGTTGCCTTTCAAATTCTGTTTCTGGTGCAACACAGTGGTTTTGCTGCAAGTGAGAATACAAAGTAGTTCTGCAAAGCAATAGGTTAAAGCGACCTAAAACTTGCAATATACTGATAATTTATTTTGTACCTGGTGTGACATTTCCAGTAGCTGGGTGGAAGGATTTTTAACATTCTATACATGCATTTTAATGGATCTAACTAGTGTGTTTAGATCCCATTCCATCTGCTTTCAAGAAGGCAAAGACTGCCCAAGAAATGATGCAATATGATATGATATGATATGTACGTAACTGTAAAAGATGCTGTTCATTCATTCAATCAGTCAAAGCCCTCACATCAGAAGAGCCATTCGGGGAGAATAAGAAAAGTAAGATTTTTCTGGTTTTTTACATTATGGCTTTTCAGCACCGTATCAAAAAAAAATCTTGGGTGAACAGTTTCAATTCCACTTTCCATTCCACTTCAGTCAATCAATTAATTAATTGTCCTCCTCGATTTAAACAAATGGTATTTGATGCTCAAAAAACACTAAGCACGTGCTCATGGCCATCTGACAATATTACTTGGAAAGAAAAACATTCACTTTTACATTCAGTTTAATAAACCTGTTCTTGTAAAGCTTGTAGTTCTTTGAAAAATCTAGATAAAGTACCTTGGAGAAAAATTATTTACTTCTACTTATTCAGTCATCTGTATACAAATAAAATATTACCCGAATACAGTTTTTAAATTCTGCTTAGGAAAATTCCCCATTTGGAATTACATGGAATTTTTGCCTAGATCAGAATTCCATGCAACAGTTTCAGATATAACTATCTTCACTTTCATTGAGGCATTCAAACTAGTGTGAAGCAAAGAGCACAGCAAAACCACCTTGATACATCAAACCTCATTTAATCATTGACAAGGACACAACTTGTTTTGCTTCTTTTCAGCCTGTGGATTTGCAATTAATTTATCTCAGCAATCAAACAGAGAAAATCAAAACTTCTACAGTTTTCATTCTGGAGAAAAAACAGTCTTACAAAACACCTTACTCCTGCACTATCAGTAACTACAGCAAATGTAAATTTCCAACCTTACAGCAGAGAGTGGTTGGGAAGCCTGATTTACTACAATAACCATCCTACTTCTCTTCCCCATACTATGATATGATAAGATTTTTAAAAGGTTTAACTTGTCATTTCTAAGAATTACAGTGCCCTGGGACTTCTGAGAGCTGGGACTAAGTTTCTGTCACCACTGAAAGTCATGAAATGTGAAGATCTCAGGAGTGGAGCTTCTTCCTTTTTTTTTTTATTTTTTAAAGTTTTAATTAACTTCAGACAATATCCCAATAAAAGGACAGACAGTGGGCGAGATGAAAAGCCTGTAATTCTCTTATTTAATTTCCAAAATGTAGGTGAAAGCCCACTTGCTGCTCTTTCCCCTCCCTCTGACTGATGTGGGTACTTGGCTTCTCTTATTGTATCATAGGCTGTTACTTTCATTAAAACGGGTTGGAAGAGATTTAGGGGTGAGGAGAAATCACCATCAACACTCCTTATCTAGCAAAGATGTGGCTCAGGACAGGCAGGCATTAATAAGGGAGAATTATAAGGTCTAGAGCAACACTAGAGCGCATCCAGTCGACAGAAATAGAAGAAATAATTATAAGCTTGTCAAATATTGAACTAGAGTGTCTATTTGGCACTGGCTAAGAAAGGAAATTCTGCTACAATAAAGGTGAACAAGCCATTAATAAAAGATTCAAGTACGAAGACTGTGATTTAGTTCAGTTTAAGAAGAGGTAGTCCTGTGGATGGGAAGAAAAACAAGGCAGGAACTGCTGGGGGCAGAACGGACCATTTTGAGCTCTATCCAGTGACCCAGGCTAGACCTATGGAGCCACCAGGGAGCCTGAAGCCTGTTTCCCACAACATCATCAGGCACAAGTCTGGATTTGGTGCTTGATTAGTTTCCAAGTTAGGTCAATGATAAAGCAGCTGAAAGAGAACATAACCACTTGAAAGTAAAGCCAAGTCTCAAATTAGCTGTGCTGTGAGCTATCCTTGGGAGAACTCCACTTGAAGTGACAGAGCCAGAGAGAACACAGCAAGACAAACATGGGCCTGTGCATGCTGCTTGTCAGTATAACTCTGCAGCTGCTATATGCTGCTCTATCTGACTCTTCACAAGATATCAAGTCAAGATAGAGGCTTTACTTACATTAATTCAAGCATATCTCTCATCTTCAGATCTACTCTGTGATAAAAATAAGCCTTAAGTCACTTAAGGAAAAATTTCTGAAAAAAAAATGACACTGCAATTGGAGAGAACCAAAGTACTAATAATATGCCAGCTCATTCACTAAGAGCACTGCCTACAGCTAATACAGTCAGGGCAGTGTTGTTGAGATTGAGAATAAAAACAAAACAGTAAAAGCAGTTAATGTGTTAGAAGGAAATGTACAGTAATCCCTGTTACATCTCAGCCATAAATTAACTACAAATATGTAAACACTTCTGTGGCTAGTCCAACACTAAGTGCTTCAGGAATGCTCTGCGGAGAAGAGGCCACAGAAGCACTAAGACGTGACAATTTGTTTCCAAGACTATGCCGGCTCAACTTGGGTTTTATGTTTAACCTGGAAACAAAGCTATGTACATTCAAACTTCTGAATACTGGCCCAGTACCTTCTATTGCTGTAAATCAGTATAGCTATTTTCTCAGCTACACAATGTTTTTGAGTTTTTTGGATGGGGAAAGGGACAGGGAGTCTCAGTGGGATTCTAGATAATACCATCAGGTACTGATGCAATATATTGGGTAGTGTAATGATTAGGTGATTTTTAATTACCCACTTCCACTCCACACTTCTTATCTGATCAGGAAACTTCTCTGTCCAACTTTGGCAGTCATACTTTCACCAGCGGAGCTGGGACCGAGGCCCGTTCACAGCTACACCCCCACACTCACAGTCACACCAGGTTTACCAGCTCGACCCCAGGTTTTCCATAGCAAGGTCTCAGACGTCAGGAATCCTTAAAATAATTTAATCTTCGTGCAACAACAAAATAACAGTTCGAGCTGGCAGCCTCCGAGAAGGGGCCCCAAGGCAGGCAATCTCCGGGCTTTCATACCCTCACCAGTCTGAGAGCAGGAAAGTCTGGGGCTCGTGGGCTCCTGCCTTCTCTGGGTGTCCGGTCCCCTGGCTGGGCCACAGGTCCCCACGCCCCGTGCCCTTCGCTGAGTGAATGGCTGACAGGTCACGGCCTCCCGCCCCCCAGAGCTCAGCCTGCAGCTCGCGCTGCAGCTACACATCGAGCTGCCGGCACTGAACATATTCCTCAGCGCGACCTTTCGGGCAGCCTGGCAAAACACCTGTAACCTGGGCTTGGCTGCGCGCCGCCGCTGTGTCCCCGTCTCGGCCGCCCCTGGCCCGCCTGGCCCCGCTCACCTGCACGACCCACAG
>VZRL01004623.1:1816831-1907182 GCA_013397895.1 Origma solitaria
CGCCTCTACTCCGGGAGAGCAGAGCCGGCCATACCCTGGGCCCGGCGAGCTGCTGTCAGGGGCCCACAGGGAAGCGGTTTGCCTCAGTTCCCCACAGCGTCTCTCAGCCTCTGTCCCGTGTCTTCAGTTGACACTTAATGACGAAATTAAATGAAATCAAACTTTAGAAAGCTTCAGAGACTGTCCTTAAAACGTTGTAGTGTATGTGTGCATCTTTTATCCTAGTCCTTTACCTTTCTTAATTAAAGGTGACTTTACTGAGTAACAAATTATTGTTCTGCAGTGTGAATGGAGCAGCAAATAGTATTGTTTAGAAAGAAAGCAGATGGTGACATTTGTTTGCTCAACAGAAATACTGTTTCTTTTTACTTTCTGCAAAATAATCCACTATGGATTTAATATTGCACAGAATTTGGTGTTGACCCTGTCTGTTGGTAGCATGTAATTGCCTTGTGTGATTTCCTTCACAACCTTGTGTAGTGATTTACTATATTTGAAATACTACCTAGAGGAGTTTAAAACCCAAAGGCTGACACTTAAGAAAGGAAGGCAGGTGGATGTGTATCAGGAACCTTACATTTTATGTTCTATTTTCTGTAACAGTCTGCACACGTAGTGTAGTTTTGAAACTGTTTACTGTGGGTTTTTAAAAGTTGGGTGTTGGCAAGGCTGTAGAATTACTTTTTAGGTAATGCTACACACCACTAATAAAAGTAGGAAAGTATTTACTCATGGAAGTTGTCTTGGATGTGGCAGCACTAAGCCAACAACCATTGTTCCTTGTACCCTTCTTAGAGTTTTAAGTATCTGCAAATCAGTAGAAATGGCCCTTTAGTCACAGACTAAGTGAAGTATATTTCTATGACTGTAACAGGCCTGTGTGTGTGTGTGGGGGGGGGGGTTTGTATTAGAAAATTCTATTTTAAACTAGGAAGGATGTGATGTGATTGTATTATAGTGTCAAAAATTGCAACCCAAGACAAGTGATTTGTGAAGCTTGTGACCCCTACGTGGAGTCAATGATACTGAGGGTAATAGTGGCAATCAGCAGCAAAGCAATGCAATCAACCTTTCATTAACTGGGGACATAAGAGACTGAGTTAGCCCAAGCAAACCATAAAACTGGTAACAATGATATGGTAACAGTGAAAAACTAAGAGAGATGTTGGGGTGGTCCTCAGCTGCTCAAAGGCTATGCTGTTCCACTAAGTGGTCTTAATTTCTGTGTGATTTCAATCAATTGAAAGTGACTGGGCCAGAATTGTCATTATTCCAAGGAAGGTAGTTGGCCATCCAGACTCTGTTGCCTGCCATACATCCAAGCAAACTGCAGGGATTTTGACAGAGAGTAGGGGGTGAGGGTGTGTTATAATTAGGGAAAAGAGGAGCCTGGGATATGTGCTTAGTTTTTGTCTGACAGTATTTGTGATGTTAGATAACAAGCCTGTTTATAGTGCTTTCAGAGACAGCTGTAACCTGGGAGCAGTACACCCAATTTACTGCTGTCCTAAAGATGGTATTAGTTAGGTGGAACTAGAGTATCTTGCCTGACTTGAGCTTTCACTGTGCTCAGCTCTTCTGAAAATCACTGTGGTGCTAGAATTGGGAAGTTGTGTGGAGCAGAAACAACTGGTTTAATCGGGTGAGCTTTGCCTCACTGAACTTGTCAGATCTGTCTGTGTCAGTGTGATCAGACAGACTCTTGCTCCCCTGTTTTTCTCTGGCTTTGGGTGCCATTAGTTGCAGTGCAGCAGCACATCTGGCTGCAAACCTTCCCAGAGCGCTGGGTACGTGATGGAGGCATGCTTCTGCAGGAGCCAGCCTGATTCTGGAATGGATGGTGATATCTCAGGTAATAAACTCTTCTGCACCCAGCCCAAGTTGATGCTGTCTTCTTTGCATTTATCTCTAGCTCTTTGGGTTGGAAGACTGTGGTTGAAAATACTTGACTTGGTGTTTCGCTGCATTAGTTCAAGTCAGTTCCTGTCTCTGCTTCTCCATAGTGGCTGTATTGCTTCCTGAGCTGCCCTGGAAGAGAGGGGGCTGAATTTGGGTGCTGATTGAGTAGTAAACTGTCTACCAAACTTGAGTTTACTTTCTTTTCTTTCCCAATAGCATCCACAGTTTACTTGGCCGACTGATGGGCTGGACTTGGCTTGTCTGGTAGTTGGCTAGGAGGCATTGCTGGTGGCCTAACAAAAGCCTGCTTTGCAGGCTGGATCCAGCCCTTGGTTGTTTGTCCATTTGTATTCTAAACAAATTCCAGTTTGACTCCTGCCTGCTTTGGTGGCTGCTACCTGGAATAGATGAGCAGGGCTTAGACATTAAGCTATTCCAAGGATTTTAAATTTACCCTAAATCTTCAAATTTTGATGTATTTGTACCTTCTCGGTAATATTTGTGGAGAAAAGGGATTTTTTCTTTAAAGTCCCATCTTTTGCCATCAGTCAGTACTCCTAAGAAAAAAAGAGCTGTAAGCAGGGTAGCGGTGTAGAAGAAAAGAAAAACTTGTATTATTAGGATATTTTCTTTAAAGACAGGAAAATTCGAAATTTTAGTTTCATGATGTAAAACACTATACAGGCACTTGTGCATTTTAAGGTATTTTAGATCTTTTGTGTCATTCAGTGCTGTTTTATAGCTGAGAAAATGCATATGAGGAGTCCTGCTACTGTAGATGTGTTGTAATCGTGTAGTAATATGGAGAAAATATTCAGGTGCAGGTTATTTCTTGAAATTAGTAAAATCCGAGTCAGGCATCTTATTTGGAGTTGCAATGTCATCTAGTTTTAAATCTAAACTGTCCTAAACTGAATTGACCTGCTTAGACCAGATGACTCGTCCATATAATTTTACTTTATGTTAAGCTGTATTTGTTTAAAATTTCGTTCTGGGTAATGATCATATCCTTTAGTGTAGCTAAGCCCTGAAATGCATATGGTCAAAGCCACTGTATTTAAAACAGTGCAGCATGTTGGCGGAACAGTGTCTACTGTACACTTGTGTCAGCAACCAAGAAATGTAACTGTGAAAGTTGCAACAGGTAACTGGAGCATGGCCCAGGTCCTGTTTGCATCCCTGTATATTTAGGAATCTATTGAAGTGCTTTCACTTTGTTGTGGTATCGAGTAGTGCTGTGTTTTTTTCTTCCCTGTCAGCTTTCATGTTTGCTCATATTTATTGGTATTTTTTGTGGCTTTTGTAAGTGCAGGGGAGAACTGTGATTGTTAGGGCGTCTGTTACCTTTGCATGAGTCCAGATAAAGTGCACAACAGTTGCTGTAATCCTATTACAGTATTACAGTTGTGAGAGGTATGTGGCTCCAGGAGAAAATAGTGGATATTCCTGATATCATGTAACTGTGTCATGCCAGAGGGCTAGAGAAGTTAGGGATAAACAGGTTGGGTTTGGTATATAAAGGGAAGTGTTTGAGGGATACTGAGTGCTAAGTATGGATAGAGTCAACTGAATTTTATTACACATTCATTCACTGCAGAATCTGGCTTTATACAGTGGATCTTAAAATTAATGATAATTGGAAATTAGGTAAGTGTGAGTACACAGGAATTAATTAAACTAGTGGTGTCATTGTTTTTTTGCCCCCTGCATCCTCCACCCTTCCATTAATGAATTACTTCTTTGTAAATATTCACTGTAGTTGTGTGTTTTGAAGTGCAGCCTGGCGTTTGCTAAGACATTTCATAGATGTCATGTTCCTTCAAAATGTAGGAGACCACAGCATGAATGTTAAGAATCAAAGAAAGAATCAAAGTATTTCCTTTGTTTCTCTAGAAACGAAATTAAAATGATCTGTCAAATGAATAGTCAGAACTTAAAATTCAATTCCAAAATCTCACAGAATATTACAAGTAACTCTGCAAAGCTGATTTTGCTATTGTTATAGGGAGAGTAACTTTCCCCCCAGAAATATGTTCTTTGTTCTGTGCTTTACTGTGCAATACTGAATTTCTGCTTCCTCTTGTGTTAGTTGTGTGTTGCCATCTACCAAATGCAGGTTTTGCCAAAATATTTGGAACCTGAAAAGGTGATTAGATTGCTTGCCTCAAAGACTTGCAAATTAGTCTAGAATTCCTGACTGTTTTGCCTGTTGAACCTACTTAGTAGTAGTTTCCTACTAATTTTGTAACATATTTAGGCTGGAGTGTCTGCTTGGCAGGGAGGTACAATAGAGATAGCTCCATCATGGCAGAGAGAAGTACAGGTCATGATTTAACTCCAGTCCTCTCCCTGGGCACCAGTTTGAGGTGCTTACTCCATGAGCTGCAGCTGTGCTTTTGTGGTTTTAGAGGTGTCTGTGGTTTAAAAGTGACCGGCAGTCTCCAGGAGGTTGAGCAGCTTGGGTCTGTGCATTGTTTACCCCGAAGAAGACATTAGTTTTAGCTGTCCAGCAGCTGAAACAGTACCAGATGGTGCTGGTGGTTACTTGTCGTTCTCTGGTAGTCACTGATTTGCTCTGGTTCAGCTAAACTTGTAGTCAGTCATTGGCGGCTACTGGAATCGAGGTAGATTGGACTGCAGACAAAGCTTTAGTAGTCTGTGTTATTTTTGAGTCTCATTCCCCAGTGGGCAAATGCCTGCATCATTAAAGCATCTTTTGACATGAATTGGCGCCCTGCTTTGGCTCAGCGGCTGAAGTGAAATGACAGTAGAGATCATGTCTTCAGGTCAAAGCTGATTTTTTTTAGGACAATGTTAGACAGTGTTGAATGTTAGCCAAGTTGTGCTGAGAGAAAATAACTTGAAACCTAGCTTGCTTCTTTTAGTGTAATTACTTATATCCAGAGCAGATTGGATACTAAAGTTTAGTACTGTGTTTTGGTTTTTATAACCATGTTATGTAAAGGACCTGACTGATGCATCAGAAAACAGATGTTTTGTATTTGAGTTCTAAACAGTAATTTTTAAAGCTTAGATTCTTTATTAAAACATTGGCTGTACTTTATTGGAGAATGTGAAAAAATGTAATTCCTATTATGAATGTGACAGAACAAATAGAGTGAATTGCCATTTTAACTACCTGAACTATGCCCTTCCAGAGGCAGAATTTAAGCTCCTAAAAGAATAAAAAAAGTTCAGTTTGATTTAAGGCAGTAAGAAGAAGTATGTTAATTAATTTCTAGTATTAATTTTTGAAGCCTCTTCTTTGTGGAATATATATCTTTGAGGCTGAAATAGATTGCCTTGTCTCCTTGTGTTTACTAAAAATAATGCCTAGGTGTTCTGTACTCTAGTGGGATCTTATTTTCAGTGGATTAGAAAACTGATCATTTTAAATCAAAATAATAACAAGGAAATATTGAACTAAAATTTTGAAAGCAGAACCTTATATGAAAACATTAGTTCAAGAATCTTTTGAACTTTCCAAAGAAATTTTAAGTATTCTGCATACTTATCAAAGAACTTGTGCATGTTTATCCTTTTAAAATATCTCATGTTTCCTCAGTTGGTTAGACAGTATCAGAAAAATTCGTTTCTGAGATGTGGTCCTGCTCATCTCTGTTTAACTTGCAACAGCTGTTCTGTGTGTTAAAGATGCCTTTTGCATTTGGTATTTATGTTGAATGGCACCTACTTGAAATCAGTATGACCCCAGCATTTTAAATATTTGCTTTTAAGATTCTGCTTCTTTGACAGGTGGCTGGTATTGCCATCTTGTGCTTGACAGATTTTTGCTATGCATAACAAAGCAATTTACTATTCCTTTTAAGTGGAATGCTGGATCAGGTACAGCATTTTAGTTCATGCTACTGGTAGTGTCTGTTCCTTTATAATTTGTTGTTTCATGTTTATAAATACTAATATTCCTTCTTTTCACTGATTAGATGAATGTATAGATCTAAAAATAGTCCT
Source organism: Origma solitaria (assembly GCA_013397895.1). Classification (NCBI taxonomy): domain Eukaryota; kingdom Metazoa; phylum Chordata; class Aves; order Passeriformes; family Acanthizidae; genus Origma; species Origma solitaria. The sequence goes on from VZRL01004623.1 coordinate 1,822,703, forward strand.
GAAATTTAGGCAATCGCTTTTGCACTGAAAGATCAGCTTGTCAATCAGTGCAGTTAAAGTAGAGCTGCTTTTTATAATATTGTGTTGTGCAACCTGTTAGTTTGAAATGATTTTGGAGTTCCAAGAGAACTGTGCTTAGAAGGTAGATCAGAAATTGTCATGGAAGCAACAGCTACTGGATTAATGTACATAATAAACCTCTGCAATGATAAAGAAATTCTGTCCTAGTGGCAGGAAATCTCATTTGATGCTTGGTCTGCAGGTGAAAAGTGAATGGAGAGAGTTGTTAACTTTTTTTCTTATACACTTCTCTTTTTTTCTTAACCACTTCTCTTTATTTCTTATACACTTCCTTCTCTCTCATTCCTGTTATTTGTACTATTCATAAATGGAATATATTTGAAAGACAAAATTGGATATGGATATATTTGCTATGTCAATGACAGGTGTTTTGCGTATTTTGTAACAGTATTTGTAGGCAGTTATAATTTCTCAACCTCTGACCTTTTGGCATGATGCTTATTTAAAGGGTTTGGAAAAAGCTACAAACTGACCTTTTGCATGTAGGATAAATCTGTGTGTTTAGTTGAAATTGACATTTGGGAAAATCTCTATATAGTTACACATGGGAAGAAATATTAGTCTAATCCCGCAGAGGAGGAGATGTTTGCCATGCAAGACAAGAAATTGTTTCTTAATGGTTTGCTCTCAGGTGGTATTGCTCTCAGGAGGTACTGCTTCTGTCACAGTATTCTTCTGAAGAGTCAGTAAAGATTATAAATTATGTTATGCAGCACAAATCAAATGTGTTGGACAAAATGGTTTCTGTGTCTGCTCTTCTGACAAAACTGCTAACCCTTGAGAAACAGAGCTTTGCAACTCCTGGCTCCTTTTTTCTTCCTCTTTCGTGCAGTTTGAGAATTGTCCTCAAATTAAAAAAAGGTGAATGTGACAGGAATGTGTGATTAAAGGAGGAAGAGAGATGGATCTGGAGAAGGTTAGAGATTAAAAGTATAAAAGAAGAGATAGGCGACTATGTACCTTTGACATACGCTCTTCAGTCGTGTCAGGTTCTTGAGTGCCACCTTTGCCTGCTGTTTCCAATACGTGTGAATGCCGACCAACCTGGTGTGATGTTACTCTCCCTCTGCAGGAAAGGTTGTGTTGTGCTGCTGCAATGAGAACTTCCTTAGCTCATTCTGGTCATTTTTTGTGGGGGTTTTATTTCAGGGCCTTCTGTATGTCCATATGGTCCATGGGGTGGCATGGCTGTTTCTTTGGCAAACTTTCATTAAAAGTGAAAAAATTACCAAGAAACCCATCAAAAGAGCTCTACTAAGGTCACTAATACAAATATTTAAAAGTTGAGCAATTTCAGAATTCAGATTTGAGTTGAAGCTCTAATTTGCTCCAAATGTGAAGGTGGTTCTTTTTCCTAAATTCAGTAATTTTAAGTTTGCAGTCCAAAAATACTTTCCAGTGGGGTAGTGTCAGTTGGAGTAGAATGTATTCAGGTCTGCTTCCTCTGGGCTCTCCTCTGTTAGCTACAGCATGCAGGCTCCTGTGAGTAGGGTGTGAGTGCCTAGGGGGCTGTGGAGAGCTGACTGATAGTGCTTTGGTTACATGGTAATATTTCTTCCTTAATTGTGTTACCTTATGGCCTCTGCCTCTTTCAGTTCTGTATTTCAAATTTACTCTTGAGTGGAATCAAATCTGGAAAATTACCTTTCTGTAGAGCTTACTAGTAGCAGAAATTGGAAGATTAATAGAGATTGACAAAGCAATAAGACTTCTCCTTATGAAGCATTTGAATCACACAGTGATTGAGGCACCTCTGCAGGTCATTCTGTTCAAACTCCCTGCTCAAGGAGGGTCACCTAGAACAGGTTCCCTGGGACCATGTCCAGTTGGCTTTTGAATATGTCAGAGAATAGCAACTCCATGGCCTCTCAGGTCTGCCTGTGCCAGGGCTGGGCAGAAAGCTGCAGTGTGAGCCTCATCTCGGCTTGCAAATGTCTTGCACAACTATTTGGCTTTTCTAGACTTCCAGCTCATCCTGTCAATAAAAACAAAAAACCTATCAATTTATCAATTCATATGTTTTTTATGAATGTAGCAATTGAGCTCTTGACAGGTATGACCTCATGTGAGAGAGTGAGTGAGCAGAGGGAAAGAGGGACTTCTCAAACTGTTGAGGTATTCAAACCTGAATTTCAATATATGTGCACAAGAGGACCAAGCTGGTTTTGGACAGTCAATTTTACCTTAAAAGGGGTGCTTTATTTGGCAGCTTTTGTATTGTTGATGGTTTTGTGCATAATTTTATACATTTGAACATAGTATACTAGAAGATTTTGATGAAAGGAATAAATTACTTCTCATAGGAGGCACAGAGGGCATGGGATAGGTCTGAAGTTTAGCCTAGTGCAGCTTTTAGAAATACAAAAAATGGGTGTTTGCTGGGTGATACACAGGCTGAGGATATATTTTAATGGGCTTACCAGAAAGCAAACAGCCTGCTTGAGGGAGTTCTCTTGCTCCCCTTGCTTCCTCTCCTTCCCTGCTTCCTGTCCTCTCTTCTCAGAACAACATTTAAATAGAATTCAAAGCTTTGCACAAGAATGCTTGAAATGCTTGTGAGTTCTACTGTGTGAGAACCCATTTTACACTTCTGGCAGATTTTCAGGGAAGCTTAGTGCTGTGTTTCTTGAAGCTATGACGTGCTCTGGACCAACAATGCAGATGCTAAACTTGCACCATCTCTTGGGAACATGGGTTATTTAGATAGAAGGGCTACAGACTGCGATTCTCTTGTGATTTGCAAAGAGAGCATGCCAAGGGGACACATCCTACCCTTCTGCATTTAAAAAATACAGTAACCAGATTGGGAGGGGAATTTAATGAAGCCATACTGCAGTACAACAGGTAAGATAAAACAAAAACAAGTTACAGGAGGAAACATGTTTAAGCAGGAACATTAAATTATGAAGTTTAATTATGATAAGAATAATTCATGTCCACTCAAATTAGATGCATAAAAAATAAACGTGTGATCTAGTAATTCAGTTTCCAGCTACCTTTTACAATTGAATATCTTTCTCAGAACCATCAGCTATGTGTGATATTTTTCTTTTTTCAGTGTTGATAGGCAAGTATCTGATAAATTTGTATTTAATTTTCAGTTCTTTTTTACAATTTAGTGTCTTTGTGCCCTGAGTAAGCATAACTTTTATTTAACAAAGATGTTGCTAGGTAGTTGAAAAATTTGATCAAGTTAATTAAATTAAGAAGGCAGCCATTTAATTTGTTTGCATTTCTTTTTGTTCCTGAGATTTGAATATGTGGAAATAAATACGTATCTATATATTCAAGTGCGTGTATGTATATGTATACAGATTGCATATATATGTGTGTATGCTATAGCTTGTATGTCCAATACGGTGATCACAGTGGTGCTTACTGCTCACGTAAAATTCTGAAAGAAAATCAGATTTATTTGTTAGCATTGGAATTTGAATATGTGATTCCTTTCACTTCATGGATGGGTCTTCATTTTCAGATAGTCACAGATAAGTTTGAATGCTTTGTGAGTCAAGAAATCTGATTAGAGTGATCAAGCCGCTGCACTTACAAAATAAGAATATTTCAGTATGATTGTGGATGAATCTGCTCTTTGGCTTGACCACATTATCCCTGACTTATCTTTTCCATCAGCTTCTGCCAGGCATTTTCACCATGATAAATGAAGTCATGGACTACATAAGGGTAATGCTGAGGAAGATTGATGGCCAAAATACCAGTAGAAACCTCAGGCTAAAACTAAACCTATTAGAAATGTAGAATGTCTTACTAAAACCATAAAGAAAGTGTTTTAAGTGACTACAATGTGAAACAAACTTCATTTATCAGATTAGTTTTGGGTGATAGATGTTATTGTTAATTTAGGCTGTTTCTAAATGGCGTCTCATTTCTGTTTGTTTCCTTTATATTTTCTTTGTAGACAGTTTTTGTACTTTTTTGTAAGGTAGACATATAGTTTTTCAGAAAACAAAGATGAAACTTCTACGTGATGTTTACAGATTTGGTTTTCAGAGTACTGGGGTTTCAGCACTTCTGACTGCATGTGTGCTTGGATTCATTTCTTCTTTTGCAGAACTCTTCTAAAGTAGGTAGCAAATTAGGGAGCTTAATAATTCTATTATTTATTATTATTTATTCTGTTGTAGTTCTATAGTTCTGTTATATAATCGGTTATCACTGGAACAGGTTGATGGAGAAGTTGCAGGTGCCCTATCCCTGGAAGTGTTGAAGGCCAGGTGGGGCGAGGCTTTGAGCGGCCTGGTCTAGTGGAAGGTGTCCCTCCCAATGGGAGGAGTTTGAAACTTGATGATCCTTAAGGTCCCTTCCACCCCAGACCTTTCAGTGATTTTATGTTCTCTTTCAGAATTTTGTGGGGCACTTTGTTGATTCAATTGATGTGGGTTTTGTTTCAGTCAGAACCGAGGATTTTTTGCTTTTCACATAAGACAATTTGCATTTTTATTCTTTCAAAAAGTTAAATAGTCTACTTCTTTGAGCCTTCTCTCAGTCTGAACTCTGGTGGTCGCTTTGCTCATTCTGTACTTGCTGGCCTAGAGGAAATTCCCCTTAGAGCTATTTATGACATTGCATATGTATTTCTTGCACTCATCTTGAATCCTTTGTGCAGTTTTGGGCACCACAATTGAAAGGATACAAAGCTATAAGAGTGTCCAGCGGAGGGCAGCAAGAACGGATGCCGTATGAGGAACAGCTGAGGTCACTTGGTCTGTTCAGCCTGGAGGAGACTGAGGGGAGACCTCAGTGCAGGCTGCAGCTCCTTGTGAGGGAAAGAGGAGGGGCAGACACTGATCTCTGTGGTGACCAGTGACATGACCTGAGGGAACAGCATGGAGTTGCACCAGGGGAGGTTTGGGTTGGATATTAGGAAAATATTTTCACCCGGAAGGGTGGTTGGACATTAGAACAGGCTTCCTAGAGAAGTAGTTGTGGCTCCAATCCTGCTAGAGTTTGAGAAGCATTTGGACAATGCTCTCAGGCACTTGGTGTGGTTCTTGGGGCTGTCCTGTTTTGGACTTAATGATCCTTGTGCATCCTTTCCAAATTAGGATATTCTGAGATACTTGGAGATGAACCAAGGTTATGTTTGAAAGGATGTTGTCTTAAGGAGCCTTCTTGTCTGATTTGCAATGGGGAAAAACAAAAGGTATTTCTAAATAATGGGAATAATATGAAAGCAAGAATATTCAGACTTGAAAGGCAGAAATAGGACAATTGGAGAGAACTGTTCAGAGAAGTAAAGAAGTTAGAAGTAAGATTATGGACAAGAACCTCAAGTCAAAACACAAGTACTTTCATTAATTGCCTTACAAAAGTGAAATTGCATTTTCGTCTGGTTTCCCAATGACGTTAAGCTTATATAATCATTTGGGCTTCCTTCTCGCTCAGTAGCTATGGAGCTCTGATGACCAGTTCAAGAAAACTTTCAGAAGACTGTTAAGTTGGTACATGTTTCGTGACTCAAAGTAGGCAAAGGAATGAATCCCAAACTTTTCCCAGCTGTAACAATTCTTTCCATTTGTTAGAGCTGAACAGACATAAAGCTTTGTGTATTGGTTGGCCTGGTGGGAAGCGTATAGTTGAAAATTAATTAGTGTATGGGTTACTCTACAGCAACACAGCACTTGCTGGCTCTAGAATGTTTTAGTAGAAGACTTCAAAGGTACAGAGGTTACTGTGGTGGAAAATAGGAGAGAAATTATTTGGAATCTACGATTTCTTGGATTTTATTGCTCAAAGAATTGACTTCTGATGTAGGAAAGACTTCTGAATTCACAGTAGAAATGTGTAATCCTATTTTCTTTGTATTTACTTATTTATTTGTTTATCCATGGGTGTGCTTTCTGTTGCAGTGGTGTGATGAAAGATTCGACTTCCAGGCTACATTTTTACAGTGCTTGGCAAAACATGTGCCAAATATTTACTCAGCTGAAATGGACCCCTTGCTGGAGAAACAAGAAGAAATGGTCCAGGCAGCAATATTATACCCCCTGGAATGTTATTTGTTCAGGGAGGACCCAGATATATTCCTTGAGAAACTACAACAAAGTGGAACCTCCCAGCTCTGTGGAAAGGTGTTCAAAGGAGGAGAGACAACATACTCTTGCAGGTAAGAATGAAGGTGTGTTAGCATCAGTGTTCCCATCTGAGATAATGCGGCAAAGTGGTTTAATAAAATCAGTTGTGCTGCTAACTAGTCATTGCTTATGTCATGGAACTTCTTTGCTTAACTGATGGTGGCATTTTTTTTCCATTTCAAACTGCTTTAGAGTGAGGAAAATTGCATATCGAAAGAAGTCTCTGGCAGAGAAATGGGGAAGGAAATGGAAAGGATATGAAAAGTACTGAAAGCCTTTGGTTAAAAATGTTGGATGATAGGGTATGACTGTGCGGTCTGCACCTGAATTGAGGGATACAGTACTCACCCTTTCAAAGTCTGAAACAGATCCAGCATTTCTGAGCATCATCAGTCCTTAGGCAATAGCTGCGTGAGCAATGGTAATTTTTTCACCTTTTCTTCCTTGTCCTGGAGTATATTAAAGGTGGAAGCTCATTGATTTGATAGAATTAATGAATTCCTATTTATACAAATACATTAATGAGTATCATTAATAAAAATGTTAACATTAAAAAGCCAGCAGTCTTTGTGATGAATGTAAAGATTGCAATTGTGCTGGCAGTTCATGAGCATTAATACAATGCTCCTGTCACAGTTTATTTTTCAGTTTATTTTAGAAGTCTAGAAATTTTAATCAGAAATACTGAAAGAATATTATTAGGGATGAAAAATATTGTGAGTAAAGAATCCATCCCTTGGAATTTAGGAAGTGTCAAAATGAAAGCTTGCTGTAAACTTTGTCTGTGAATTACACTGTAAAGTTTTAATCACATACTCTTCAGCTTTTTCTAGGAATAAGTTTATGTTGTATATGAAAGGAGAATGGTCTTTGAAGAAGTCCTTCTGTGTGTACTAGAAAGTGTGTAGTGAGTGTGACAGTTGTACGAAGGAAAAAGTTGGTCAAGGCAGTTCAGTGCTGTTGGGACAGGAATAATTGTCTTCCTACCTCTACAGAGTTCACATATGGTAGCAGGCAAAAAGACAAAGCTAAATATCTCAGAGTTTGTCTCTCTCTTATTTTTTTGAGTTCCAGTCTTGCAGAAATGTGATGTATATACTACTGCGGCTGAAGCTAGTTTGCTTTAGGCTTCTAAAATGCTAAAAATAAGATCCTCTGAAGTATTAAAATCTAAATATCTTGAATTGAGTAACCAAATCTAGCAGGCACTTCTGGCTTAATTTTTCTTTTAATTCAGCTTTCAGTGGATTTATGGTAATAAGTGAATGTTACTGAAGCATTACATTATTGTAATGATTATTATAATCTGAAGGTTTGAAAGGAAGTTATTTCTGTAATCAGAATTACCATGGTGTTTTGGTTGTAAAAGAGGCTTGAACTAAATGTTGAACAATGGTATAAAGTAAAAAATTTGATATGTTGTCATTTAGCACCTGTCATCCACATTTTGCATAGAATAAAATGGCATTTAAAGAAAAAAGTGACCATGTTTTAAGGAGAAAAGACAATATAAAAAAGTATGTATGTGGAACATAGGAAAAAATGGAATTAGATTGCCCATGAGTGTAATACCAGATTTTCAGATATTTAAGTGCATGAGTGAAACTAGAAGTTAAATTTAAAGTATATATTCCTAGCTCATTTAATAAAGGATTTTTTTTCAGATTTCAACTTAGAACTGTTTTAAAAGTTAGAAACATACCCTAGCAGAAGTGTAGCAAAAGTTTAATTGGCAAACTGATGACAGATGTTGGAAACAATAGTAAAGGTTAATTCAGAGTCCTCACAGGTTTTAATAGCTGCTTTTTCTTAGCAAAACCAGAAAAAGTTAGCAGCGAGTTTTGAAAATGGAAATTGTGCATGTTTGTGACAGAATTTCGTATAACAAGTTTGAGTATGTTGTTCAAACCTAACAAGGCTGGCTACACTGTGTCACAGAATGGAGATAACAGTCAATGTTTTTATAATTTGAATCTGTTGTTAATCTAAATTTTTCTCTTTTTCAGAGCAACATTTTCTTTTGTGCATGGAAGTTCGATCTGTTTGTTTTAGAAAGTTTTCCACTTACTATTTTTGTTGCAGAGATTGTGCAGTTGATCCAACTTGTGTGCTCTGTATTGACTGCTTCCAGAATAGCATTCACAAGAACCACCGGTACAAGGTAGGAAAATCTCATTTTAAGAAGTGGTACTTGTAGCTTTAGAGAAATTCTTCTGAGGCTATAATAAACTGTATATAAACCATTAGTAATTTTATTATTTAAAAAAATCTGGGATTTATGAATTACATAATCTTTCTCTTTTGTGTTTCTAACTATGTAAAGCTTCTTCTAAGAAGAGCAACTTCCTAATTGAAGAACCCAAAGATAAAGGAGTGTACATGAATGTGTCATTCTCTTCAGCAATTTCATGGAAGTGTAGGTCAGAGCAAAGAGCTGTGACTGAAAATGACTGTTGTGTCCTGAGTCCCAGTCAGCTCTGTTGGGAAATAAGTAAGGTGAAAACCCAGGGAAAACAGGCAGTAATGATTAGACAGCAGTTTGGAACCACAACTGGGCTGAGAAGCTGTTGTTGCTTCCCTGTTTTTTAGTGAATTCTTCGGGCAAAACATCAGTTATGGTAATAGGTAGTCAGGAGCAGGTTTGTAGGATTTTCGTTTGAAGAATACAGGGATATGCTCTTCATAGATTCACAGAGTAATTTATGTTGGAAGAGACGTAAGGAGGTTACCTAGTCCAGCCACCTGCTTGAAGCACGTCTAATTAGATCAGGTAGTTTTAAAATGTTTCAGGTAAATAACAGATTTTTGAATGTCTTTTTATTGCATCATTGAGTTTTTTTAGAATTTTTTCAAGATCAGAGTTTGGAGGAAGCTAAGGATAATTGTTTTTGCCTGAGTTTTGTCTGAACTTTTTGCCAAAATGGAGGGTCAGAATTTGTGGTCTTTTGAAAGTGCAATGCAAAGTTAAAGAATGTATTTAGATGCTGATCATATAATCTTTTCTTTGGTTAGAAGCAGAGGTACTACTATAAGTCTGTTTAATATGCAGTTATTTTTTAAATATTATTTTCTAACTTTATGAATGAATTTTAAAGAATGCATTAAACAGCTTTGCTATAATTTTGTAAATAAACCCCAGAATAATTATTTTGCCATTTATGAAACACTCATCAGTGTTTTTCACATCAGGCTTTTCCACTTACTTTCAAGTTTAATTTATTTAGGACTTGCATACCTTTTTGTAGCAGCAACTGTATTTCCTCCTTTATATTCTGCTCAAAAGGTTTACCTTTTACCCTTCTTCTCCTCTGGTAAGTCTCCTTTCATCTAAAAAAACAGAAGTTGTAGTGAGTCCATTGGTTACGCAGTGACTATTCTATTTTTTAAGTAGGTGTTTATACTTGTGTTTGAGTTAAATAATGCACATTTCTATTTTCCTCTTGCTTGTCATGTGCATATTTCATGACTGAAATACATGGTTTTTTCAGATGCATAGCTCCACTGGAGGTGGATTTTGTGACTGTGGGGATACAGAGGCCTGGAAGACTGGACCGCTGTGTACTAAACATGAGCCTGGAGCATCAAGTTCTCTAAAAGAAGTAAGAATATTGCTTAAAGTGAAATTAATAAATTTTGTAAATTCTACCTTCTTATTTTAAAAAGTGCTTATTCCTTTATATGAATGTATATGTATTGTATAACACATGTAACAGATTCAGTCAAGTCACATCAGGTTTTCTTTGGACAAATGCATCTATATCACATTGGACATAATTTGTTTTTTTTACTTTTTGTTTGGAGGCAGTTTCATCTACTTGTCTTCTGCACTTGGATCTTTCATTTGGAAGTTAAATTGTAGTCTCTTGTTCCTTTTTTTGCTAAGTGTGTTACTCAGTTGTTATTTATAAATAATTGATTTCCCAGTGGTTAGCAAATGTTTAGAAGTAGTACTTGATTTTAATATTTTCTCTACATTACTGTGATACTGAAAAATTGTTTTCGTCAGTTACTTCTGGTGCGTGATCTGTCATTATGACTAAAAGAAAGTTTCTATGCTTTGAAACTAACCTCATGCTAGGATGTCTCATGCTTATTTGTTGTATCTTGTAAAGCAGCATGTTAACAAGAAATATGCTATCTTACAGGAAATTCCGAAAGAGAATGTAGGCAAATCAGTTGCTTCAGGTGAAATTTCCATTTTTTTCAGAGTCCTGCATTCTGAGATAATGTAGACAAAAAACCTTAGCATTTGTCATTGCAAATAGACCCCTAATTCCTGATGCTTTTGAGGCAAAAATACTGTTATTTATGATCTGGCAAAAAAGTCAAATGGAAAAGGAGTAAAGAGCACTGGTCTTAACATAAAAAGGAGACAAATTTGTCCTTCATTTTTTCATCCTTCAAACAGAAAAGAAAGTTAATGGATTCAGAGATAAAAATGGTTGAAGGTGCGATAAGGACTAATTTGTTTACCACTTGGAGCTTGTTGTTCTAAAGCTTACGTACTTCTTCTTCAGTAAAGTGTATTCTGCCATGCAGCTGCCTATCCCTGAGTACTGAGCTATCTGATATGTGTGGCTGATACCTACGTATTGCTCATGAAAACCTGTAATCAAAAGAGCCCAAATACTTTCCCCAGTGTTAGACTAGCCAAAACCAGCTATGGTACGGTTAATTTTTCTGCTGTCACCATTAGTACATAGGTGTTTAATAATTTTTCCAGCACATTCTACAGCTGTTTCCAGGATAAGAAACTTGCACAGTTTCTCTGTGCAATTAATCCTTGGGAAGGATTAATTTTTGTCCTTGTGTTCTGAAGGAAAATAGGATTTTCTTTTTCAATGCTAGATTTCTGGTAGTGTTGATAAAGACTTATGGGAAAGTAAAGAACTCCTACAGTAAGTGCTACCTGGGAGTTGTGAAGGATAGAAAACATAATTAGGCAATTACTTGAATTTTAAGGAGTAGAAGGCTGCTTTTTAGTTCTTTGTTGTCAATATGTGTCACTATTATGCAGTCAGTATATTAATATAAACTGTATGTAGCTGTTAGAAAGATTACATTGCATGACCGTCTTTCTTTTTTGTTAAAGGACTTGTCTGTTATGGATTGTCTATGCTGAAGGGCTTGTAGGTGTTTGGATTACCTTATGGTTTATTCACTGTTTTGACAATCAAGGACATTGATAATGTAGGAATTTTCTCAGCATACAGTGCATATTAAACGAAGTGAGTTGCAAAGTACATTTGGTACAGATAACTTGCATGTTTCTTTTCCAGCATGTTTTCTGATAAGGGAGAAGTTTATCCCATGCTTGTCAAACAAAATGACAGAAAGCAGACTTTTCTGGATGATCCTGACCAGTATTCCTTTAATTACTCTAAATGCAGAAGATATATAATTGTAGAATCCCCACTTAATGCTTTTAGGAGTTATCAGTTTCCTATTGATTCCAAAATAATGTCTTCCATATGCCAGAAATACAAAAATCTTTTTGCCTAAATATATCCTTAAAAACAATTAACTTTACAAATTTACATCTGAAGCTTAAAGCTCAAATTTACCTTGAAGCTTAAAGAATTACACATTTTGGGGCATAGTTCTGAGGCAATTTTATTTCTACCCTTTCACTTTACTTTAGATGGATCTTAGTTTCATTTTACTGTGACCTCTGTTAAAATGGATAGTATTTATATGTATAAAACTAAAATTGGATGTGGCATTGCATTATTTAATTTTTCACTTCGTGTATGAGTGCAATTACCATTTTTAACAGCTTGTAAATCCTTTGATGTGATTTCCTTTGATTTTTTTTTTTTTTCCTACAAACTGAAGGAAAGGAGCATGTCTCATTACAGGCTTATTGTTTGGATTGTCTCTGTGCGCAGGTCTGAGTTTTTCTCCAGCTCTGTTTTTTTCCCCTTAACATACATTACTGCTTAAGAAGCCAAACTCCTAAGAAAAATGGGGAAAAATTAGTATATTTACAGCTCAATTAGATTATTCTTAGCACTACAGTTTTTTTCGTTCTGCTCCAAGCATTAAGATGATGAAAGCTTTGTCAGTCTGGGGGGAAAAATAATTATCCCAGACATGTACATCCTTAGTTACTAAGATCTACAAGCATATCCAGAATTAAGTATGTACACTTAGTGATATTTATAGATCATGATTTCATTGATAGACATTTTTTAGATTGCATGTTTGACACTATTGTTCTGATGCTTATCAGGTCAGAAAACTGTTGTTCACATTAACACAATTTTATTTCTCTTACACTGCGTTTTTAGTTTTTCATCTTGTCTAATGTATTATTCAACATAGTTTTGCTTTTTTACAAAAACTATCTGCTTCATAAATCAACTACAGTCATATTTATCCATTTAAGAATTTTTGAAAATATGATTCTTAGCTGTATTAAACACATCATTCTTTCTGTTCTTCGATATTTAATATATGCCAGATTATGCATTGCAGAAATGAGTGCCCTTAATATTTTGGGATTCAAAGTCACACATGAAAAGCTTTATCCCTGGAAAGCATCTGTATTTCTCATATTTTTTTCATTCTAGCAAAAACATACCTATTCAGATTTTTTTGGCAGTTTGAGTGAACCTGAAGTTATAGGAAACTTTGTGCAGATACAGCTTCCATTTCAATGTGATATTTATGTATGAAATGACTAGATTTGGTTGTGTTTGGTTGGTTACATTAATAACAACATTATATACCATTTCTTTATGTGTGTGCTGAAAGGAAGGTGGTATGTGGTAAAGATCATCAGGGCCCTTCGATTAAAGCCCTCCTTTCATACCGTGTCATTGCAGCGTATCTGTGTCTTGTACCTGAATATTGATGGCTTCATTCTTAGGTGCAGATTTGGTAATGATTTTCTTTACTTAATAACTTATCTCCTGCTTAAATGCTTATAGAAATGATTAATAATGTTACATGATGTAGACAATTCACTTGATAAGTTTTATCTGGGTGAATGGGAAATATGTCAGTTCACAGTGATATTTTGAATGATTTCTGAAATGATCTCTGAAAAGAAGAGAGTTAGGATTCCTTGAATGTTTCTGTTTGATTGCCATAATTTTTTGACAGAATAGCCTCACAAAAAAAGAGGAGCAGTGCAGGGGAAGAATCTTGGTTTACACAGCAAACTTTTAATATCTGTGGCTATGCAGAAAGCTGTTAAACAGCTTTTATTAATGCAAGTTTAAAAAAAAAGTGAAGCTTTCTAACACATTTGATGGGGCCTTTCATAGTCTAGTCCTACATAAAACATGGATGCTTAAAGAAAGGTAGGTGAAACTGTTAGAATACTACTGAGAGCCATTGGGATGAAATAACTTTGAAAAGAATAAATTAGGTGAGGTTAATGTGTTTGAAAATCATGAAAAGGATTATTTCCTGAAACAAATTCCTTCTACCAACACCCTTCTATTTTTTTTTCAGGTTCTTTTCCATATTGATATTATCTCATGTTTTACAGAATTCTGAATGTCAGTTGAATGAAGAAATTATGGAGCATTCTAGGAGGGTCTTTCCCTCTGTGATAAAATACATTGTAGATATGCTTATCTGGGAGGAAGAGAAGGAGCTGCCTCCGGAGCTCACCATTAGGTAGGGAGTATTTCCAACTTTCTCTTCAAGGCACTAGCAACTTGGATTAAAATTTTGTCTGGGATATTCTCATACTCATGCAGACATTAATGCTGAAATCCCTGTAAACAGCACTATGGTATTTTTGACGTAATGTGGAGAAAAGCTTTTGATACTTCATGGGAAAAGTAGTGTGTGACTGTCCTCCATCAGTCACTGGAGGGAAGTGCTCCTGAGCCACCCTGATCCATAGTGAAGCGGCGGGTCTTGGTGCACAGGGGGGAAAGTGTCAGGAGAGTGGAGAAACCCCCCAGGTGCCGTTGGCTCTTGTGGGAGACACTGGTTACACACTAAGGGACAAAGGAGCAGAACAGAGCTACAAGATTTTCAAGGATGCTCTCCACAGAGCTCAAGAGAAGGATGTGGACAGACCTTTTAGCAAGGTCTGTTGCAATAGGAAAAGGATAATGGTTTTAAACTAGTGGAGGGTAGATTTAGAGTCAATACAGGAAGGAATTTTTTGCAGTGAGAGTGGTGAATCACTGGTACTGGTTGCCCAGAGGGTTGGTGGATGCTCTGAGCAACCTGATCTAGCTGAAGATGTCCTTTCTCATTGCGGGGGGGCTGGACTAGATGAACTTTAAAGGTCCCTTCCAACTCAAACCATTGCATGATTCTCTGAGAATGGAAAAAGGCTTTGTATCGCGTTACAAAACAAATGGGTTCATGAAACAGCAAGAAAGGAAATAATAAGAGAATATAAAATAAATGAAAAACTACTTTTTTGTACTTGATACATGGTTTCTGTGATTTTTTTTTTTTTTTTTCTGGCATAGATGAGGGGAGTGGTGTCATTAGCATGAAGGACATGCTTTATGTACTTGAGTAACTTTTTTTTGTGTTTGACATTCTTTTCAAGCTATCACATAAGCTATTGCCTGTATTTGATAGGACACTACATACAATTTTATTTATATGATGCCATGTTACCTTTTTCCCAGCAGAGAGAAGGTAGACAGCTACTACTGTGTCCTTTTCAATGATGAGCACCATTCTTATGATCATGTCATCTATAGCCTGCAAAGGGCACTTGGCTGTGAACTTGGTGAAGCCCAGTTGCATACGACTGCCATAGATAAAGAGGTGAGTGCATTTGGGATATCAGCGAGAGTCAACTTTTGATCATTAACAGTTACTACTACAGTCACTTGATTATAGCATCTTTGTTTCTGGTTGCTGGAGCTTGAGGAGAGAAAGGCACCTTGCTGAGCACCTCTTAGTCAACACTTGTTTCTCAGGTGTGGAGAACTTGTTGAGGAAGCATGTGTCTCTGGTTTCCGGTGAGTGGAATTCGAGGTCCAGCCTGTTCTCGGCTATATTGAAACAGCTATTAAACTCAGGCTTACAATATACCCTGCTATTTCATGTACTTTGAGCTAGGAGGAAAGTTGCTATGGTTTGTATGTAAAGTATTATTCAGAAATCTCTCTCATCTGTTTTAATGTGTACATGAGTTTTCCTTATTTAACAATATTAAGATACCCAGACTTTACTTAGTTGTTGTGTCTTTAAATAGCTTTTTTTTCTACAGACAATTAGGTTAACTTTTATTTGCTTCTAGATGTTTAATAGCATTGTGAGTGATGTTGGTCCCTGTTTTTCTATTATGTATAAAATACATAGCAAGTATCAGACTTGTGACATTTTGGGTTTTCTTTATATTGGTCTCATGCTCAGTATTTTCTTAAACAGGGTCGTAGAGCTGTTAAGGCAGGACAGTATGCCTCTTGTCAGGAAGCAAAGGAAGAAATTAAGGTAACTTCCTGAAGTATTTTTCACATAAAAAACCACTCCAAACCAACCTAATTAGTATTAATACTGAGCACTTACTTGTATGCTGTGCAATCTATAGCTTAGGACTTCCATGGCTCTATAAATTGCCTGTGAACTTTTTGAAATTGAATTTACGCCACCACATTTGAAATAGATAGGTAGATATCTTCAGAAATAAAACATTGAACTGTTTTCTTTGTTTTGCTTGGGAGAAATGGTGGGTGGTGAGCATAAATAATGAAATCAAAGTTATTTTTATTTGATATGTACTAATATTTATCTGACTCCTAGAGGCATTCTGAAAATGTTTCTCAACGACCACTCCATGTGGAAGTTCTGCATGCTGATGTTATGGCACACCAGAAGTTTGCCTTGCGCCTTGGTTCTTGGCTGAACAAACTCATGAGCTATTCAAGTAAGCATTACTGAGTTTTGTTACAATAATGCCATGTCAGTATTTTAATTAATTTAGCAGTGGTATATATGATATTCTCTTAATTAAAATATTTTCATGTTCTTCTAATTAGAAAATAAATTATGCAGTAGCATGGGTGCTGATATCCATCAGTGAGTTTATGAATAACAGTACTTTTCTGTTCCTTCTTGTTGAAATAAATGTTTCCCTGCCTGATTACTGTCTCAAAGTTTTATTATTCTCACTTTCAATGTCACACACACTCAGTGTGTGACTCCTTTACTTAAAAGTTGCCCTCCTCAGTGCTGGTGGAAAGCCGCAAAGCATCTCTGTCAGTGAAAACATACATCCTCTGCTTAAATTAATTTCTGCATCAGATTTGATAGCTGTGATTTATTAGAAAGTGTCAGTAAAACAAGCAAATTAAAACCTTAATTAAAAAAATTGTCCAGTAGTGGAAAATCTGATTGAAGCTTCCAAACATTGTTCTGCTGTTTGATGATGCTTATTGTTTTAAAGAAGATTTCTGAATCAACATACTTTTGATTTGTTACTGTTTCTTGCCTACCTTGTGGCACTAAAGCCATTATAAAATTTCTCCACACAGTTTAAATATGCATAGATTAAGCTCTACTCACTCTTTATCCTCCTTCTTGATAGGTAAATCTGGTGTTCTGCTTTAGCCCCTTTGTAAGGTTTGTTAATAGAGTGAATATCACCTCATTTTTTGTGAACGTTTGCTGATTTTTCCCTTGAAATACATAGATCAGAGTTATACCTTTTTGTAATTCTTTACAGTGTCTTACACATTTTAGTGTTCCGTTCTTTTCAAGTTTATATTTATTTTGCCAGTGGTATTTTCTTGCTGTTCTGAATTCTTCAGACAGTTCTTTTAATTGGTACAAATTTTTGAGTGTGACTTATTTCAGAGTTTCTAGTGAAAGTTTGATTTTTGTCCAGGTAAGTTAACAGATGCTTTTCTATGTTTTAGGAGAGTCTTTAAGTACAGAGATTGAAGTCTAACATTCCTGACTTTCTTCTGGATTGTATACGTAGGGACTTTATGAGCCTGATGTTCTGTACTCAGCTGGAACTTTTTTGTGGTCTGGTGGTTCCTGTTCTTTTCATGGTTTTGTTTCCAGTGGTAGAAAATGGATCAAGAAGCATTTAATAATGTTTATTTCCAGGTTGTCAGTAATTTGATTCATGACTCTTCACTTTTTCTTTTCAAGTTAGTAACGTAAGGCCTCATTTCTGAATGTTAAAGATCATGGGTGACTGCAATATGTTGATCCCCCAAAGTACTTCAAGTACTGTGTTTGCTGATAGGTGCAAGATCATATAAAAATCCCTGAAATTCTACAAAAGACTGACTTTCAAGGCCTGAGGCAGTGACCAGCGCAGACTCGCCTAGCCCTGTGCATGTCTGTGCTGACATAGCAGAGGCTTCTTACGGATCTGCCTTGTAAAGCTGTCTAAATTATTTTCATTTTGAAATACTCCTCTACATCATGGGATTTATTACATTAAGTAGGTAAGAATAATAGGAAGAAATTGGTAAGGTAAAGGATATGTGGGAGTATGTTCATTGAGAAAAATATTAGAAGTAATTCCTACTTAAGTGCATTCCTTTTTTCTTTTTTCAAGGAAAAGAATTCTGTAATTCTAATTTTCTTGCGTCATATAATTTAAATATTGAAACATTCTTGTACAAATGAGTAGTTTCATCCCTACAGGTGACTTTCGCCAAATCTTTTGTCAAATATGTCTCGAAGAAGCTGGATCTGAAAAGCCATGCTTTATAAGCAAGTTGATGCTATGGGATGCAAAACTTCATAAAGGTTCGTGTATCCATGTTGCTATAAACTGAAGAGGCAAATTAATTTTTCATGTGTGTAACTTATAGATAAATGTAAGCGCTAAGCATGTAGAATTAAATTTTTCATGGTTTTTATGTTATGGTTTTTATACAGCCTCAATTTTTACAGCTGAGCTAATTTATATTTGGGGTGTATATTTGCCCCCTCAATTTCTCCTGCTGTACGTATCCTGAAGAATCTTTTTCCAAAATGCAACCTGACAGTGAATGACTTGATGCTTACCCTGTGTCTTAAATACATAGCAATAAATGTCAAAAGCTGAAAAAGAAAATTTTAACTTTGTTCATATACTTTGTTACCATTTCAAGGCTTTTAATGATTTTTAATGATAGTTTAGTAATTGGTTCCTTTTTTCTGCAAGAAACTGCATCTTAGTACAGCAAAGTGACGGGCATTGTATTGGCTCTTTGCAGGGGCAAGGAAGGTTCTTCATGAACTTATCTTCAGTAGTTTTTTCATGGAAATGGAATACAAAAAACTTTTTGCTGTGGAATTTGTGAAGGTAAATGGTTATTTAGTTTTTATGCTATGAATTGGTGCTAACTTTATGAAATTTCCCCCAAACTGTAAATTGTTTCAATATAAAGAATGAATTTTAGACAAACAGAGCTTCAATAACTAGCTCAGCCTTTATGGAATGCAGATAATCAATTCCCATGTCGCTGGTTTGTTACTTAGAACCATGTAGGGATATGCTCATTTGAATGCCATATTGTTAGTATTCTAACAATATCTTTCGAAATGCCACATGGACTGCAACTGAAATTGGCCTTTCTTCTTGAAAATTAGATACAATAATTAAGAAATATTTTTGTTTTAGGGTGAGACTTCTTATTCTGATAAAGATAATTGATACTTCATGATTTTCTCTGGATTGAAACAAAGTAAACGAAGGCATGCATTACTGATTGTACATGTCTTTTACATGTACATGTCTTTTACAGACAGCTGCTGAATAACTATCCATGCAGTTCACCACAGGGGGAAGACGTGTTTTATAATAAGATAATGTTTTATGGATTTTTTTCAGATATTTAGTATTTTTTCTGGGGAATATTGGTTGTAGGAGGAAAAAAATTTGGTTCCAATCTGGCACATCAGTTAAATCTTCAGTATTAAGGCAGTGGGGCCTTATTGAATTGCTTTGGTGCATTGAGGACATTGTGCTGGTTTTTTGTTGCAATTCCTTCTATTAAGTGGAAGAAGCACTGTGAGATATAATTCTTCAAATAAAAAAGGAAACAAATGTTAATGAAAATGTTTCTCTTTTTCTAGTATTACAAGGTATTGCAAAAAGAGTACATCAGTGATGATCATGACAGAGTTCTCTCTGTGACAGCGCTCTCAGTTCAGATGTTCACCGTACCTACTCTGGTATGTGCAGCCTGGATTTACAGCTAGAGGTGTAAAATAAGTTTGAGAATTGCTAGCGGTGCCACTTTTGCAGATTGTTGTGTTTGGTGGGGGGTCGTCATGCATTGCTGAGTTGAATATGAAAGATTTGGAGATTTGTTAAGGCCAATATGAAAGCAGGTGCTTGAGTTGATGTGAAAATTCGTTACAGAGCATAGAAGGAATGCAAATAAGTATAAGTTCTTGGCACATTGTACTCGGCAGTAATTTTATGTATTTATTTTCTGTTCACAATTACCTTCCTATGTGACTTTAAGAGCAGGGCAGGGGGGTAAAAAATGGTTAAAAATCTTTTTGTGGGGGTGAAATATTTTAAATCTTATGGGGGGAAGTATATCTATAAATTTTAAAGGTTATATGTTTCCTGGCTGAAGTACTAATGTAAAAATTCTTTTCTGTGTGATCTTTGAAGAAAAAAATAGCATATCTGTTTCATAGATGCTGTCAGAATTGAGCAAACATACAAGGTTGATAGCAGTTGTATTCCTATAAAATAAATGCTGTGAGAGTTTTTTTATCTTGGGCTCTTTGCAAATGCTTAAAATAATTTATAATCAGAAAGATTGAATTGAAAGGAAAAAAATATTTTGACAAAAATACTTAACAGAACTAGGACAGAAAAATTTTCGCTTTGTTCTTGCAGGCCCGACATCTTATTGAAGAGCAAAATGTAATCACTACCATTACAGAAACACTCCTAGAAGTGCTTCCAGAGTACCTAGACAAAAATGACAAGTTCAACTTCCAAGGCTACAGTCAGGACAAACTTAATCGGGTGTATGCAGTAATATATGACCTCAGGTAAGTGTAAGGCTGAGAAACTAGAGCAGCTCTAAAAAAATTGGTAGTACGATGAAGTGTTTCAATTCGGAGTCTGATGATAAAGCTGCTTTAAAACCAAACCCAAACCCCTCAAGAAACACACATAAAATTTTAATATTTTCTTTTTCAGTGGAAACTTGAAGTTTTAAAATACCTAAATTGCATTTTATAAAAGCAGTTTTTTATTTTCAAATATCTAATTGCGTATAATATTGACATTAATAAATAAACTATATCTAGTGTAAGACAGCATGGGAAATTTGCCTCCTATTTGTTACCATTCTGGAAGAGCTGTGCTATGCTTATCTGCATAGGGTTTTCTACTTTTACAGGTACCAAATTGCTCTAATAAACTGAGTAATATAAAAGCAAACCACCCCAAATACCTTGGAATTAAAAATAAATCTGTTAATTTCCAATGATGGAGTCCCACGAACCTACTAGTAGTTCTAGTAATTGGGGAAATTTTCTGAGTGGTTTAAGTGGGGGAGGGTGATGTAATTTGATGATGTAATTGATGGTATTAAGAGAATTGAAAACAATTGTATTTCAAGAACACTTGAAATATAAACATAAGCAAGAAGAGAAGTCTGAGCAAAGGATGAAAGTATTTTCTTTGGGGACAGGTATGTCTTAGTCAGCAAGCCTACAGTGTGGACAGACCGTCTGAGAGAGCGTTTTTTAGAAGGATTCGTTTCTTTCCTAAGGATTCTAACTTGTATGCAGGTACAATACATTTGAATAATTTTCTAATACTCTGTTGTAAGAGATTACAGCTTCTCTTTTTTCCTGTAACAATAGTGTGGATATAAACATGCAATTATGATGGTAAATTCATCAATCCCTGTTTTGGGTGGGTGAAGAAGTCCTGTTTGAAGAAGTAATACTCATCAGATTTAGCTACATGTATTTTACCTTTTGATTGTGGAATTTTGTGTTGTGTTAAGCCTGTGATCACTGATTTAGACAGAGTATTTTGTGGGATCTCCATTTCAGGGAATGGAGGAGATAAAAAGACAGATTGGTCAGCACATTGAGGTGGACCCTGACTGGGAAGCAGCTATTGCCATACAGATGCAGCTCAAGAACATTCTTTTGATGTTCCAGGAGTGGTGTGCCTGTGATGTAAGTATATCTGTTGTCTGGGATCCTTGTATGTATGCCTTTCGTGAATCTTCCTGAGGGCTTTTGAAATAGCAGTCCTTATAGAAGCCCACCATTGTTCAATATAATTCTCCACAGAAAAATCAGTCTGAAATAGTTAATCTACAGTGTGACAAAGAAAGAGAGGGTGGACTGCATAATTTTTAAATATAACCTATGCATTTATTTTATATTCTAGGAAGAGCTGTTGCTCAGATCATACAGAGAATGCCATAAAGCTGTGATGAGGTGCAGCACAAATGGCCGCTCTCGGGAAAAGACAGTATTTCACTTATGTGGCCATACCCTGGAGAGCAGACCTTACAGAGTGTCTGCAGATCCTGTCAGCATACATTTGCCACTGTCTAGGACTCTTGCTGGTAGGTGATGTCTTTTGATTGCTGTTTAAACCGTGTTTGTCATCCATCTCTGTTTCTTTGCTTCAGAAAACATTTGGATTAAGTGCTTTACGGAGCAGTTTCTCTCTGACTTTCTGACATTCTCATGATCAGGAGGATATGTTCTCCATATGTCCCACTTAGGGAAGGTTTTTCTCAAAATAACATTTGCTATGGAGGTTGGAGGCTGTCTTTTTAAATGGGAGAGAGAAGTCAGGCGAGAAAGAAATGTTTTCCTTTTTAATGAGATCCTTAGTTTTCTTTGGACTATTTGTGGTTCTGTTTCTCTTTCTGCCTGCTTTGTCTAACTAAATGTCCATGATTACTGTATCCTGAATTTATCTTTCAGTCACACATATCTTAGGACTGTTAAAATGCTTCTCCTAAAAGACATATGTTTGCACCATGCCAGGACAGGTTTCCAGACAGAGTATAAAGGACCACAGCAGTGGATGATCGGTGCTTTCTGTAGAATACAAATTAAATCATAGGCTATTATTAAGCTATGGATTCTTTATCACATCATTTGACATGAAGGTGCCATCTGTTAAGCCTTGTAGTCTTGAAATTTGTTTACTACTGATGTATAAGTGTGAAATAAAAATTTTGCTAATATTATATAGCATCTCAATTTAGATGGTGTTAATTCAGTGAATAAATTTATTCATAAAATAATGGATTGTAAGACTGGTAAGAACTGTTGTGATAATGTAATAGATCTTTCATCTTAAAAAAAGGGAAAGTATAAAGTCTTTCCTAAATAAACTTTGTCTTTTTTCTGTAATTCTCTGAGTTTTAGATGATTTTGTTAACATTTAGAAGGAGTTGGGGAACCTTCACTGATTTTGATTTATTTCCTGATTTTTCTTCCTTGGTTTTGTAGGTCTTCATGTACGATTAAGCAAGACTGGAGCCATCTCAAGATTGCACGAGTTTGTTTCTCCTGTAAGAGTTTGGATTTTTTTCCCTCCAAATGCTCCCTGTGATTTATACTCTGGGAAGAAAAAAACCTAAAGCTATATCCCCTAACCTTCATGGCACACATATAAGTTATTTTTCAACTGTTAATATATCTTTGTTCGCTAGGACTTAAACTTTTAAAACCACTGGCAGGTTTATTCTTATATACTGTTTTTTTTGTTTTGTTGGGTTTTTTTTCCTGTTTTTAAATTCTAGGAAGAATTTCAAGTGGAGCTGCTACTAGAATATCCTTTGCGATGTCTTGTCTTGGTTGCTCAGGTTGCTGCAGAGATGTGGAGAAGGAATGGGCTTTCTCTGATAAGCCAGGTACTCCCTACAGTGTTCAGTGGCGAGTTCATCCTATTAGTGTTTGCAGGGGTTTCTCGGTAATGCTGCCAGGGGGTCATCCAGTGCAGAGAGAGATCGTGGGGTCACTTCTGCAGTAAATAGAAAGGTTTCTAGGTGTGAATTCAGGTTACTTGGTTTTATTTCTAGCTTCAACAGTGGCTTGCCTCCCTGTCTTACATAAGTATTTTCATCTCCATTATGACTGTTTCTTACTCTGTGAAATAGTATTAATATTACTGGTGTCTACTTGTAAGCTACTTTCAGATCTCATAATCACTGCATAAGTACTTTTGAGTAGTCTTGCTTATACCATAAAATGTTAGAAGTTCCTCTTGGTACATGGAAATTATTATATGCAAAGTTAAACTGCATTAGGCTCATACTAAACTTTTGAGAGCCATATGCTAGGCATACAAACATTTTCTGGTACTTGTGACTTCTATTGCTAGAAAAAAGGTAAACGGAAGAGTCTACCCTTGCATTTGCCTGCTTTGGCTTCACTTTGGGGTGGTATTTTTGTTGTTTTTTATTTTTTCTTCCTTTGATGGCAGAAATTCTCTGCTAACCTCACACAGGACCTTTGGTGAAATCAAAGTGAATATTGGTAAGCCCCGTAGAATTGTCTTTCTGAGAACTGGGGTAGGAGAAGGAGGATGTTTTGACTTTAACTAGTAGCAGTCATGGGAGTTATGCCCTCTTGGAAAGGATGTGAAGTATGGCATAGACTTTTTTCTGGATAGGTGAAAAAATAATTTTTCACTTCCATCGAAGTACACATTTATTTTGAAAGAAATACGGACTTTTCTTTACTCAATAAGGTCTGGTACCGTTTGAAAAAGCCTCGGAGAGTAACTGATGCACATTTGGTAGTACATTACTTTGTATTTCTATTCTGTTTTCCTGTTTCTTAGGTATTCTATTATCAAGATGTTAAATGCAGAGAAGAGATGTATGATAAAGACATCATCATGCTCCAGGTATAATGTTCTGAATCACTGTGTACTTGTCTTATAAAACTTCTATGTGATTTTTAAGAAATTCAGTTAAATTTGCATGATTTTGAAATAGTAAGTGATGTTCATATTAATTTGGGTTTTTTGATAGATAGGTGCATCTCTTATGGATCCAAACCAGTTCCTCCTGCTGATACTGCAGAGATATGAGCTTGCTGATGCTTTTAAAAAGATCAAACCCACCAAAGATCAGGTAAGTAGCAAATTTTTCTGCTGTTTAATTTGTCGGCTTTGAGTATATGAAACATCAATGAGAAAAACAAGGTGGTGTTGATAACTGCATTTTTAAGGCCGCACTAGAGGTCAGTAAACACAGGAGCTAGTGGTTAGGTAGATATTTTGCTCTTGGAATTTGTAGAGGCTTCCTCAAAATTAGCAAGCAGGTTTTGCCCTCTGACCTTTATTTCATAGGGCATCTACCAAGATCCGTGTAAATGACTTCACTGTAGCATTTCTGTGTCTCTTAGGCCATGTTACTTGCTTCTATTTTGGTTGGAAGTTTCTTGGGTTGTTACACTACTTCTTGTGGCTTGAACTTTGATATAACCCTTCATTTGGGATACTTTTTTTAGCTATTGTTTCTTTTCTTGCATGTGAATCTTGCATTTCAGTTGCTGTATAATGTCTCCTCTACAGGAGCAGGCACTTGTTCCAGCTTGTTAGAATGGAAGTTTCTTCTTACAGTGCAGTGCTTCAGCAAAGTAGTAGATATGAAGGCTGAGCTCAGTGTCATTTGATGGATGGATTTTCTGCACTTTTTTCTTTTTTTTACCTGATTTCTCTAATTCTTGCAGGATTTGATTAAACAATATAATGTTTTAATAGAAGAGATGCTACAGATTCTCATCTATGTTGTGGGTAAGTTTCTCTCTGTTGTAATAATGGATTATTACTTTGACAGAACAGGCTTGATGATTTTCTTTAACATAGATAGTATAGAGAGGGTACTGGAGAGTGCCTCTCTTAAATAGATAATTCAGTAAACACAAGTATTTGTCAGCTGGAAGCAACAGGAGTTGCACAGTGAAAAAAACTTTTAGTTAACTTCATAATTGACATTAAAGTAGAATATGAAGAGAGTCCATCTTAGCTCATTTTGCTAGGAAGCTAGGCTAAGAAACATTTTAACTCTCAGACACTTGGGACAGGTTTCTGACAAATGCAAGCTTATACAATGAAACATCCCATCAATGCCATTATCATGGTGCAAAGTTTAAATTTGCTTTATACCTGTCGTATTTGCCTTTCTTCTCCTTTTGGTTCGTTCTGACAGGGGAAAGATATGTGCCTGGAATCAGTAATGTGACAAAAGAAGATGTTATAATGAGGGAAATTATCCATCTGTTATGTATTGAGCCAATGGCTCACAGTGCAATTACCAAGTCCTTGCCTGAAAATGTGAGTCCTGATTGATTTACTTTTTTTCCTTAATTTACTTTGTCTTGTTTTAAGTCCTCCTTCTTTAACTTTCATATCTTTATATGGAAACATTTTTAATATAAAGCTTTACTGTTGGTTTGAGAATTACAAAATGGCTTGACAAAGGGGCTTACACACCTTGCTGATGTAAAGGTAAATGTCATAGATTCAAGTATGGATTGATCATAAAAGACTTGTATGGGAATTATGCTTTTTGAATAAGAGGTGAATGTTTTGAGATTATTCAGCTGTAGTTCTCCTAGACTCAAAAAGAAAAGTTGCAAAATTTTCTGTTTTGGCCCTGTAGGATGATGCAGCTGGGTTCCATTCTGCCCTGTGTACCATTAATAAATTTGAGCCTGTAGTTTTGATCACTTTAACTTGTGCAGATCCATTTGAAGTCAAGTATTGTACAGGTCTGTTCAAAAACACAGATTTCCCTGCCATTCTACTCCCGTTGTTGAAGGTTCAACAAAGGCAAGAGATGTGGATTAGATTTTATGGTCTGTGCAAGTGTTCAACACCAGCAATCAATGCAAAAACCCCTAAATTTTTATTGTAAATTAAATAGCCTGAAGTATTGTCATAATATCCACATTCACTGTTCTAAAGTATCTAAACCTCTGTTTTTCCCTCCATTGAGATTGGGTAAGCATTGACCTTTTTCTAGCGATTCAGCTCTGTTATTAATGAAGTTCTACATTGTTAAGTGAAAGTATTATCTGTCTTTGATACTTCCTTGGAACTTGTCAATTATGAGTATCTGCTTTCTGATTAACAGCAGGCAAAATATAATTGTTCATGAATTAAGGAATTATCTAAATCTGTTTGTCTATTTTTGTTACACATAGCATAATACTGAAGATATTTGAATCATTATATATTTATCCCAAACTAAATTTTTTTACCAGGAGAACAATGAAACTGGCTTGGAGAGTGTAATTGATAAAGTGGCTACATTTAAGTAAGTTCTTAATGTTGTTTTATAAGTAGCTCAAATGTGAAATATGATTTCTTAGATGATTTGGGTTCAGGAAGCTGAACTGCACAGTCTCTGTTCAGCTATTATTTTGCTATCTTGAAATAAGTATGTTTGCAAATATGCATAGGAAAGAGAAATGTGTGGAGTATCCTAAGCTGCCACCACTTCTCTCCCTTTGCCACCCTCTTTCCTCAAATTCAGTTTGAGGAGTCTCAAGAGTTCAGTAATTTCAGGTCCTAGTGGGAGATCTTCCAAAGTTCATTTTTTTTCAAAGACAGTTACGGTTGTTAACAACTCATTGTGCCTTTGACAATTGCCATCTAATAACTGGTGTAAATGTTACTTGGTTGATAACTTTCAAGAACTTTGTCCCTTTTTTTGGGGAGGTAATTTTATATATAAATATATAAGTGTGTTTGTGTGTATGCAAACATAGAACAATCAATTGTAGTAGTTGAAAAAAAACTAGTTCAAATGTCTGCTATTTTTCTGACAAAAATGTCTTATTTTAGTTACTTTCGTAATACCTTATTTTGAATTTTGTGTGGCTTCCTTGTTTATATTTAATTAAGGGCAACTGTAGATGTACCTAGGAATTTTACTTTGGGAATTATATGGACAGTTCAAAAAAATCTCACTGGCTGGAAAGTAGAAAGTATTACTTGTTTTATACTTTGGTTAAATAAAGGATTGAATTTTATACAATAACATCCAATGCCTGAAATTCTAAGCCATACAGTTAAAAAGAATTTTCAGAGGCTATATGGTGTGCTGTAGATGGTATAGACTAGAAATAATTTGCTGCTGGATTGTTTACTCCTGTAAATCCTGTCTTAAAAATTTAAGACTCATGACTGTACTCACTCTCTGCTTTTAATAAGTTAGTGAAGCAAACATTACAGTTCCTCCTCCCTTAGAAACCAAATTTTGTTTGTTTACATTCAAAGATGTGTTGAATGTACATTACTAATCTGTATGTTGTGAAATATTTCTCTGTAAGGAAACCGGGTGTCTCTGGCCATGGAGTTTATGAACTGAAAGATGAGTGTTTGAAGGAATTCAATATGTTCTTTTATCACTACACTAAGACCCAGCACAGCAAGGTAAGAAGTGTAAGATTTGCTCTCAAAGGTTAAAAAAAATAGTACATACTTATGAATGTTGATAGAATTTTGCTGAATGAATGCAATCTAAAGAAATTGGTTCAGTAAAGAGTATATGCAGCTACCTTCAAAACGAAATGTTTCATGAAGTTAAGATTGTCAATACAAATTGATATTATATGGTTTGCATTAGCGTTTCCCCTGTGGCAACTTGCATTAACACTGTTAACTCTTTATGCTGAGAACAAAATGTGATAAGAATTATCTTTGCATGGGGAAACCCCAGACTTTGCTGTTGTAACTCTTACAGAGGAAGCAGATATGTCCAATTATTTATCTTTACTACGAATTTAAGTGCAAAATGCAATGTTGTTAAATATATTTCAGGCAAAATTCTAGTACACAACCAGGCGTTCACTATGTACCTTGCCTTATTTCTAGTGTAGGGTTTCTTGTTATTTAATTAATCTCATTATTGTGTACTTCTATAGAGGTGCTGATACAACAACACTCCTTTTTCTGTAGGCTGAACATACACAAAAGAAACGAAGAAAACAAGAAAACAGGGATGAAGGTAAAATTATAAAACTGATAATTTGGTAGTGTATGTAATTATGTAAATATACTGAGCTTTCGGAGATACCTTGTGACTTAATAGTGGATAGTTGAGTTCATATTAAATTTGTTTTGATTTGTAGTAATTGTCATTAATTAGGAACTGGTATTTCTTTTGTCTTTTTTCTTTATCACAGATAGGAAATCTGGAAGTTTTTGTTTAATTTACATGTAGGGAAATAAACATGACCTAGTACCTGTTAACAAACCCATAAACAACTCAGAGATTTTATGGTGGAGTAACTAAGAGGCAAAAGTTTCAGTGTTTTTTTTTCTTGTAAGCGGTTTCTTTAGCACAATGTTGAGGCATAATAATGCCATGTTGAGAAGGTTGCCACAGGAACTAATGCTCATATCACTCTGTAATACAAGAATGAGACTTAAGTTTAAGAAATAATTTTTTATAAGCTATGAATACATAAAACAATAAACCCCCACATTCCTATTGTAACACAAATGTTATTTCCCTTTTGAGTTTACTTTTGCCCATTCAAGTCACAAGCATTTAATTGAGTTTGAGGAAGACCTAGTAAGCTGAACAAATAAGTAGAATGAGCAATTAAATAAACTCAACTATCACCTGCTTTTGTGAGTTGCAACAGATGTAATTATTTTGCTCTTCCCAGATTGCCATTCCAGGTGAATGCCTTGATCTGCTTCCTACTCTGAGGTGTATTTTCGTCTGTGTATAATCAGGGCACTACAACATTTCATACCTAGGATAGTTAAAATTAATTCTTTTGAGTTTGTTTGCTTTGGGTTCCTTTCAGTTGAAAAACTGTGGAACTGAAAAAGAATAGATTGTCATTTAGGATGGACACAGTTTAATTGTAAATCACATTCTCTTTGAAAAAAAAAAATTTTTTTTTCAGTTGTAAGTAACGCAGAGAATTATAACAGCTGAAAACTGAAGGGAAAAAAAGGATTATTTGATTTCTTCCTCCACTGTTCATTTGTACAGTTGACAGATTTTCAACAGTACCTTCTGAGTTTTTCCCCTGCCCACTTTCACTCTGGCAACTTAAAATGTTACCAGGCAAATTAATTTTGTAGACATTTTAAAAAAAGAAGCAATTATTTAGATGTAATTGTCAGAAATTCACATTCATATAATTGCACAGTACAGTTCCAAAGTACCAAGATACCTGTTGACAGTGATGAGTGTTCCTCTGAGGCTACATGTTTTCTTGCAGGTACTTCCTGCGTATGCTTAATTGTGGCTGTGTTGTCTTTGTCAGTAACTTCATTCAGTCTAGATTGTCAAAAGAATGATAGTTTCAGAGACACTGCATTCACAGAGGTGCTCTGAAAAGAGGCAATCTGAAAATAGGCATCCAGGTACCAAAAGAAGACTGAAGTCAGTGCTTCCTGGTAGAGAAAGGCTGGTGGTGTTAAATGAGCTGCTGTTAGGAGATGCCAAGATTCCACATCACACAGCTCCAATATTAGCTCAGAAAATGTACATAACTTGAAATGACTGAATGCCAGTAGCAGAAAAATGTAGAGCTCCAGACATGTGACACTGTAGTGTGGGACACTACAGTCTGGAAGCTCCACTCTACTTCTGTTTAACTGCTGGAAAACTTTATATCTGATACAAAGCACAAAAACTGTATGTTTAATAGTGGTACATAAATAAGGCAGTACGAAGTGTTAAAAATTTGCGTTTACAGATACAGCTAATAATTTTGATTGAACGTTTAACTTAGCTTGCAGGTGTTTTATGTAAGAACTTACTAAAAGTGCTTGGTTTCACCAAAGATGGAAGTTGACTTAGGCAAACAATTGTAGTTGAGCATGGTTTTATTAATTTAAAGGTCCAGTTTTTCTGTGACTGAAATTAGTATGTTTGTGCTCTCTACTTTTGCCTGTTGTCTTGGGTGGGATATCAGTTCATTAATATCTTTGCACATCTGTTTTCTAGCATTGCCACCCCCTCCTCCTCCAGACTTCAGTCCTGCATTCAGCAACGTGGTGAGGATTCTGAACTGTGATGTTATGATGCACATCCTGCGGACTCTTCTGCAGAGAGCTGTGGAACTGGAAACACACTTGTGGACTGAGGCTATGATCCAAATGGTATGGTTACCCTTGGGCATGTTCTGATGGTCATTCCTGCTTTGACTGCTTATGATAAGATCAAAATATGTAAAGATGAACTTTAAATTTGAATGATTTTGTCCCCAAACCTGTTTTTATAAATCTTACTGGCAAAAAATACTTTGAATTATCTAATTACCTATCTCTGTTGTAAAATAGAAACACGCTACACAATAGTATTAAAGTCTTCTATTTTGCTTTCCTCCCTGTGTTGCCTCATCACTGAAGCTGTTTCAGTATGTAATTCTCTGTGCCTCATCTTTTTCTTGAAACTTCACAATTAAGTAACCCTTTGCTAATTGGAATTCCTTCATTTTTTGAGCTGCCAAGTCTCCAAATAAATAAATGTCTTTGGGGCCTGAGTCATAAAATAATACCATTTTTAAAAGTATTTCAACATTTAATTTTACTGTAGTCACTTTAGTCTTTTAAGACATCATTGAAATAGTTTTTGGTTGGGCTTTTTTTGTTTGTTTATTTTTGGAGGATTGTTATTTTACTCTTTAGAGAGTTAGGACCTGAAATTACAGACTACATGAATGAATCAGTTTTGTTAGAGTGTATAGATTTGTTTAATTGCCTTGCCTATCCCACTTATCATTGGATTATGGAATTAGCCAAATGCAGGTTTATATCAGCAAAATGAGAAGGTTTTTCATATTACTAATACAAAGCATTTGCAAGTCGATTAATTTTAGTGCAACTAACATGCAGGTTTATATTGTGCTTTTTTATTTCACTTTCCATTTATGATCTCTGCACTTTTATGTGTTTTATCATGAATGTAATCAACTTATAATGCAGAACTGTATTAAACATCCTTATTTTATATGCCAGTTTTCCATATCTTAAACATTGAATGAGAGTCATTAATTTTTCTTTTTTTTCAGGTGCTTCATCTCCTTTCTCTAGGGTTACTAGAAGAGAAGCAGCAGTTACAGAAGTCTCCCGAAGAAGAAGTAACCTTTGATTTTTATCACAAAGCGACACGTATGTTTCATTTTCTTTAAAAGCACAGACTAAACTAGGCTAACTTGATTTTGTAAGGACTAAGATAAACTGGAAGAAATTGTTCTGTGATTTTACTCAGAAAGTTTTTACTTTTTGCTATGTAATTAAAACCGGATAATTTAAAATTTTTTTAATTAATTAAGAAACCAGGTTTGGACTAGCTTCCTTTATTCCCAGTTGCCTGGTATGTTGAAGAGGATATGTGCTTCTCTTCCTGGGAAAGAAATGACAAGTAGTACTAGTGTTACATAACTGATAATGATTTTTTCTTCACAAGAACAACATTGAAATGGAAATGAAGAACTCTGAAAAATCACAGTGGATTTATGTGAACTGTGTCCATCTTTGGTTCTCTTGAGCTGTACGATTACTGATTTATCTGCAAGTTAGTTTTTCACTGTGGTAATGAAAATAGAAACAAAACTTAGTGGCTGTGGCATGCACTTTTTCAAAGCTCTATTGAGCATTTCCTAATATTACATTCAGGACTACTGTGTGGGAGTTAGAATCTGCATTTTCTAAATAATCCTTTATCTTATCTTGAGTTTCTGCTTCACTGGGTAAGAATAAAAAAAAATTCCGTTATCAAGCTAAACATAACTGTCATTTGTGAGATGCAACAGAGATAAGAATCGTGAATTCTTCATATTGGAAAAGCCATCTAAGATCATTAAGTCCAAATGTTAACTCAGCACTGCCAAATGCACCACTAAACCATGTTCCTAAACATCACATCAATGTGTCTTTCAAATGCCTTCTACAAGGAAAAAAAAAACTAAACTACCAAAGTCCCTTTATTTAGTTTTAAAAAGATGTTGTGTTTGAAAAGTACTCCCAATGCACTTTATTGTTAAATTTTTTTCTTATTGTTGAGGAAGAAGTATCATTGTCACATTGAAAGTATTTCCATTTAAGAAGCTTCATTGTCAACTACAGTAATGCATTACAAGTAGTAATTATAACAGAGATGCTAGAGAATGCTTTGCTACCTTTAGTTTTGCATAACCAGAAAAACCAAAGCCACAGTTACACCTAAGGGATGCAAAAATAATCAGTATTTTAATAGGAAAGCTCTTACTGAGAGCAATTTATTAGAAGAAAGTTCTTTTTGCAATGTATTTGTGTCTCCCTACTAAAAATGTGAAATTAATTCAGTATAGAAAACACTGCAAAAGAAATATCATTGAAGAGGATGGGTCTTCATTTTAAAGCGTTCTTGTGTTAGAGAGGAGTCTAGAATGCTGTGAACTCTCACCAAGTTGTGAGGAAGGAAATAATTACTGTAATTACAATAGCTTTTATGATAAAACATGTACACACTAAGCTGTTAGCAAACATAGATAAGCTCTAAAAAGCTTTATTGCTTCTCCCTGAAGTGAAATGCAATTCTTTTTTAAGCAGACATTATTAAGCGAAAAATTTCTAAAGCAGAAATAATTGATCTACAAGGGGATAAATAATATATAACTGGAATAAACAGATGAAATTATACCAGAAATGTAACTGCAGAGTTTATGTTTGTGTGTGTATATAATAAGCAATATTTTAAGGCACGTCCATGGTTGTAAGTACATTAAAATGTTAGGGGTTTGTTTTTCCCTGAAGGCCCTTTTCTGTTTTTCACTTTGTAAAGGAATGGGAAGCTCAGCCATGAATGCTGTGAATGTGTTAATGCTTCTGGAAAAATTGAAGAGAGTTCCCCAGTTAGAGGCACAGAAGGACACGGTCAATTGGATACTGCAGGTACACAAAGGAGAGACTAAGTATGATATGATTCCAGTAATGTAGAAAGCTTTTATGAAAGATGTTATGATTCCTACATGTAATCCAGTGTTTATATCTGCAGTGATGTCCTGAGAAGTTTAATCTGTTGCAGCATTATACTTGCAATTGGAACTTTCAAATACTGGGTCAATTTTTGCTTGAGTAACTCATTCCAGTAATGACATTTGTATGCATATTATTCATATTTCTGTTGCAAAATAACAGCAAATTATGAGTAAAGATTTATTAATTGAGAGAGCATTTTAGAAACTGCTTGTATTAGGACTTGAGTCATAAAGATCTGACTATTGGCCTTGTATATTTGACTTGTGGAATTTTTGTGTTCAACACCCTGCCATTATCCAGTAAGAGATGAGAAAGACTTCTAGGTCTGTGATTCAGGCTAGGAGGCTGCTGCTTGTGCTTAGCAGCTGAGTACTGCTGTCCTATTTTGACCTTCTTGGTTTAGGTGACTTCTTGGTTTATGTGGCAGAGATAGAAGGCAGTGGTCTTGGAAAAGAGATCAAGAATAGGATTGAAAGCTATCTTCAGCTACTGAAATTGAACTGTCCTGATACATTACATAGGCAGGTTTGAAAGATTCTTTGAGAATTAATTTTTCCAAAATTCTAAGGTCAAACATAAAAATGTACTTTTGAAAGTATATAATAACTTTTTATTGATAACTATATTAAACATAGAATACTTAATATTACAAAAACTTGAATGTGGTTACTGAATATAGCTGGAGAAAGCAGTGAATGATAATTGAAGGCTCATTTTTAACTAATTTGGCATAGGGAAAGCTTTCTGTTCCAGATGTATAGATTTTTTGCATGATTTTACTGTTTTCTTGGGATGATCCATATCTCATCTACTTGAAATAAGCTAGAGGTGCCTGTCCATTCTTCTGATGTATAGATGCTGTGGCTGCTTAGCAGAGTTAGTGCTAGAAGACTGAAATATCTGTAGGAGTTTTACTTTGCTTCGTACTGAGCGGGGTTTGTCAGGTTTAGGATACAGACGCAGCAGTGTTCTGGGAGTGCACATACAGTCTTGGGTGTTTCTGTTATTCAGGAGTATTAGTCCATTTGAAAATAACGTTAAACTAGATATCAAGAGTTTTAATGCCGTCTATCATAGAATGGATTGGGTTGGAAGTGA
Source organism: Origma solitaria (assembly GCA_013397895.1). NCBI lineage: Eukaryota > Metazoa > Chordata > Aves > Passeriformes > Acanthizidae > Origma > Origma solitaria. Next base: position 1,856,870 of record VZRL01004623.1, read on the forward strand.
CCTTAAAAATAATCTAGGTCCAAGCCCCTGCCAGGGGTAGGGACACCTTCAAATAGACCAGACTGCCTACAGCCCCGTCCAACCTGGACTTGGACACTTCCAGCATCCACAAATTCTCTGGGCAGCCTGTTCTGGTGTTCATACATTGGAAATGTGTTAGTCTATAGTGTTATAAGAGCCAAGTTGTATTTTATTTTTAACGTCTAAGTCTCTGTTTTTAGATGTTTGACATGGTGAAGAGATTGAGAGAAAAATCTAGTTTGACAACAGCAGGAGCTACATCAGGCTCAGAAGCTACAAAAGGTGATGAGGTAATAATAAAAATAAAAGTTCAGTAGAAGCCTTGTATTTAATGTTTTGAATGGCTACTAACATGTTTAAATGGCTAACTAATGTTTAAATTTTTTGTTGCCTAAAATGATGATTTTTCAAAACTAATTTCTGATATCTTATCTACAACTAGGATTTAGGTTCCAAGAATATTATTTTTAGTAAGTGAAATTTGTGCTAAACATGTTTCATGGAATTATCAGCAGCTAATCTGAGTTTTGGTAGTACTTCCAAGTTAAGTGAAGCAACTGAGGGGGCTGAAGGAAGTAATTTGTGTTGAGTTTTCCATTTCATGTCTTTGTGATTTGACCACCTTTTCTATTACACTGTCACTGTACAATAATTAGAAAAACAAATCCACTTCAAATGATGCCTTGTAATTTATGTTACCTATCAAGAGGTTAATCTGCTTTGCCCTGATTGTATAAAGACATGAGCCTCAAGTAATTATTCCGATTGTCAGTCTCTTCTTCTAAGTGACTTCTGAATCTAGTGGTGAAATGACACAACGAAAAGGAGATTTCAGAGATTACTTCAGCCCCATGGAGTGGTTGTGTTTTCAACTGGCATTCAAATAGAAAAGAAGAATCTAATTACCCTTAGCCAGTATGCAAAGACAGACCAGTTTGCTCTTACACATTTTGTTTGGCAACAGCTTGCTGCCAATCAATCTCTTGGCTCGTCATTGCATGCCTAGTTCTGAACTTACCACACAGCATATGTCGTGTTTCTTTTTTGAGGTATGTGTCATATGATATCTGGTATCAAACAAAATACAGAAGTCAGTAAGATATTAGTCTCTTACAGTTCTACTTGTGGAGCAGTTTGTTGTTTGATTTCCTCAAAATGTGATGGTTCTGTGAGTGGAAGCAATGTTGTATTTGTCCCTTAAGTAGTTGAACAGGAAGAGTTAGGTTCTGTAGGTTTTAGTAAAGTCTATCTGTGTTTTTTGAATTCTGTATTTCTAAAGTATAGAAATACTTCGTTTATAGTTTTTGAAAACGTGATACAACAGTAACTATTGGAAGAAAAAGTTTTCCAGTGTAGCTTAAAGAATAATGAAAATGCAATACACAGATGCATAAAAAGCCGACACATTTGTTGTGTCATGGATATGCAGTTCAAGATAAAATTTTCTTCAATTTCTGTGAGGGAGATACTGAATTCACAGTAGGAGTTTCAGTTATGGGGAGAATAACAGAACACTGGAGAAAGCTTTGATGTTCACCTTGCTAAAAGTTCTTGAGAACAGACAAATACCTAATTTAAATGACACAGGTATTATTGATCTTATCTTTGGGCTAGGGTTTGTAGTAGTGATCTTTTGTAGACCACGAAAGTCCCGTCTAGTTAACAAACCTAGTCAACATTTAAAGATTTGAGTTTTATTTATTTTTATTTCAGATAGCACTTAACGTTATTTCCTCATTGATGTGTTGTCAGGGAATTTGATGTCAGTGGTTAGAATGCTTATAACTGGGGAAAGAGTTCTCTCATTTTTTGTTGTTTACAGTTGCCTGCTTTATTCTCTTATTGTAAGGCCCAGAGCACTCAGGATAAAGAGAAAGCTGAGCGAAAGAGAAAGGCAGAAGCAGCAAGGTTGCACCGTCAGAAGATAATGGCCCAGATGTCTGCCCTGCAGAGGAATTTCATTGAAACCCACAAGCTCCTCTATGAAAACACACTGGAGGCCCAGGGGAAAGAAGATGATATTATGGAAGAAGAAAGGTAGGAAAAAACAGACATCCAGAGTTCTGGTGGGAGGAGTTCATTACTCTGCTACCTGAGTTCATTATGCTACATGAAGTACCTAAATAGATTCAAGGGATAGATTGTGTCATTCCAGTCAGCAAACTTGTGTCTCTATTTACTTTAAGTCATCTTCTGTTACAGAATTATATGTAAAATAGCACATATGTGCTGATGTAAAAACAGTGGATCACTTTGTAGAGCAGCATAAAAGATAAAAAAATAATTTCTTCAGATGGTGGATACTTATATTGCATAATGTGTAAGAAATTGTCATTAGAAAGCTGTTGAGTTGACAGCACTAATTTTGAAGGTGACTGTCTACCTTATATGAAAATGCGAGTGTTTTATTTGGAAAGAGTCTGAAAGCCAAAGTGCCTTAAATTTAGGTTGCAATGAAGAAAATATGATTCTTGTAGCTCAAATCACTTGAGATTTGTTTGGTCGGTTTTAGTGTCTTACTTCATACTGAAGATGTTTGGTTTATATTGGTTATAATCTTGTTGGTATGCACTGCTCCTTTTCTAGAGATACTTCAGCAATATATTACATCTAATCCATCTCACAATTTTGTGTAATTGGGGCTGTACAAGATAAATCTGGAAAATGGTGCTACCTACTGGAAGAAAAGTACAGATCACTTCCTTATGCTTTGGTCTTTAATTAATCATATTCTGTAAATCATTGTTGAACTCTGAAATAGGGAATATTTAAAAAATACATGGAAGCTTATTGTGTCATGAAGCATTGAATTAAGGTAGTAGCATTCATTTCTTTACTTCAAGAATGGGAAGCAATTTTCATGTTTAAAATGTATTTCATCTACATTGTATACAGTTTCTTGAATTTCCTGAATTTTCTGAATCTGTTTTATTGTGCTGTTCTATGTTAGCTGACTTTCTCTTTCTGTTTCTAAAGAATACTGCATTTTAGTGAGGATTGAGGATTCTTTTCATTATTCGGTCATCATTGGCTTTGTAAAGCAGTTTGGTATAAATCCAGAAATATTAGCGGTGTATGACCTTGTTAGATGTCTGGAAGAATTCAGCTTGTTTAGAAAAGCCAGCTGATTATTTTTTATCTGTCACTTCTGATCTTACAGCATATCTTCAGCAATTGATTACTCCAGAATTGTTTTGGGTCCCAAAAGAGGTCCATCTGTTGCTGAGAAAGAAGTTTTGACCTGTATTCTTTGTCAGGAGGAACAAGAAGTAAAGTTGGAAAGTGCTGCCATGGTACTATCTGCCTGTGTCCAGAAGTCAACTGCCTTAACTCAGAATAGGAGCAGAATTCTTGAACTCTCAGGGGGTATGTGATTTTTCTTTTCTTAGACTACAAGCAGTTCTGTACCTGGAGCTCAAACTATTTGAACCAACTAAACTCTTTTGTTTGGTCAGATTAGTAAATGACTTACCTTACTTCAGAAAAAAGTGAAAAATTTTAAATTGTTCTAAAATCCATGCTTTAAAACTTAAATGTGAAGTATATGAAGATTTAGATTTGCTGGCAGGGGAAATCAGAAATTGCTTTAATCTCACACGACATGCAGATTTGGTAGGAGTGATTGCTTTGGATAAAAACCAGTTCCTGTTTATTCAAGTACAGCTGTAAACTTTCCCAATATGGAGGAAATAAATGAATGTTACCAGAGGGTTAGGGTGTGTGGTTTGTTTTGGGTTTTTTTTTTCCCTTATATGTCCAGGAAATAATAAAAACAGCAATATAAAAAATAAAGAAGTCTAAGCAAGGATCATATGATACCATCTGATGGATGAACAGAAAACTGAATATAAGAAAGTTACACAATCCCAAGAGTTACATTTGTGTAATAGCAAATTGGTAGCAGGGAACACAAAGCCCAGCAGAATTTCTTTTGTAAGTAGCAATTGACCAAACATGATGGAAATTTTGGTCTGTTACTTAAGGAAAAGAAGAAAATAAATACAAGGATAAGGGAAAACTTAGGTACTCAGTGATGTTTTTGTTCTCTTGTTGAAAAAAAAGATTACTAATATTTCAAGATAAATGCTGTTACAACTAAATTCCTTCTTATTTTCAAATTTGGGGAGTTTTTTTGTGGTTTGTGGTAAGCTCATAGAGCAAAATGTCCTATTTTTTTATTGACACTACTATGTAGGAAACAACTTTAAATTCTGTCTGTACAGTTCATTATTCCTGCTTTAGTTTAGAAGTAAACTCTTGATTGTTAGCAGACAGAATTCTAAAGCAAAGTTCATAATTTTTAAATATTTCTCTGGGGTATTACCCTATTCTCTATCATACTTACAGACCTTTATCAAGTTGTTTCACTAATAAGACGTTTTGTATTTTCTCCTCTGGATTGTTAATGAGTACTGAATAGTTCTAAGCCTAGGACAAGCTCCTGCAGAATCCTGCTTGCTCCATTTTCTTTATCAACAAACTACTGGTAATGGCATTTTTGAGCCAGTTATATAGAATTTTTATCTAGGTCATATACTAATTGCATCTTTTTTCTCCTTTTTTCTGTGGTATCCTGAAGTACAGGTTGAATCCTATGGTCTTGTAGTCAGATACACTTGTAACTTTTCTGCAGTGACATGTTGAAATAATTGAGAAAAGAAGGGAATGGAGTTCCTTTTTCTAAAGCTGTTTCTGGACATTATTTATAGCACTTACACCCTACTGCGTTGTCCTCTGCTGCTCATCAGTTACAAGGAGGCCTGTAACAACTTTTTTCTTCAAGATCTAAGTAAATGGGAAAATGCTTGTTCTCACAGCAGAAGTGCAGATAGTGTCAATTTAGTGTTATACCCGTGTTTGCTTTCTTATTTCAGTCTCCATTTGACTTTTGGCAGCCTCAGTTGCTGTCGAACAGAATTCTTTTCAGTGCAATTTAGGTTCTAGAGGTTTTTTCTTTCATTTTGTCAGATTCAAGTGTACTTGTTCAAAATCATAAACAGTCCATCAGATGAGGCTTGAAGGACTGCTGCTGTTCAGTAGTATTTAGATATCTTTAAGGCGAAAGTGGTATCTCACTTCGAGTGCACGTGCAGCAAAAAGACATCAGTACATTCTCATAATGTTTCTGTTGTTTAGAACTGTGCAAGATTAGTAAAAGACAGACTTGATTTTTGTTATTCAGCGATACTTTTTGTGTCAGTGGTTTGAAAATAAATGGGATTAGTTAGAGAAATGACTCATCTTACTTGTCATTAGTAGTTTCATTTTCATTTAAAAATAAAATAAGATGACAATAAAAGCTTCAGTAATAGTGAATCCAACCACAGATCTGTTCCAGTACAGAAGCACCCTTTTTCTTTTTAACCAATTTGCTTTTGTATTTTATTATCTTTTTCTTTATAATTAGTGGAAAAGCTTCAGTAGTTTAAATGGGTTCTGTCTTGTCATTACTCTGCTGGATGATTGGTCTGGCAAAGTTAGCCAAATGGAGTTTTAATGTGACTGTGCAAATTGTAGGAAAAGAAGATCTGAAGGTTCATGTTTTGTGTCTATTGTTAGTTTCTGTTCATACTGATGGGAAGTTGCTGCTCATTCAATAGTTTTTCTGCTGTGTGTTTCTAGATACGCTAGACCCTCTCTTCATGCACCCTGACTTACCTTGTGGGACGCACACAGGGAGCTGTGGTCATGTGATGCATGCAGCCTGCTGGCAGAAGTAAGGATGGGTCTTTGCTGCCTTTTAATGGTTATTAATTAAGCTATTTTCCAAATAATCTAAGAGTACACTGAAAACACAGTACAGTAAGTGAATATTTAATTAAGGGATCAAAATTATTTGTACTCATCTAAAAATGAAATATCACACAGGGGAAGTTTTAACTTGATGAAGATGATCATCATTAAAAGTTTTTAGGGCCTTCTGTGACCCAGAGAAGAATCTTTAAGGCGTTACTAATTTATGCAGATATAAACAATGGAGTAAAACTGGTCAAGGATAAGAAACCGTATTGAGTAGATTTACTTTTAGCAGTCCAGTGAGAACCAGTAGGAATCTTCCAGGTGAGCGTTTGATAGCAAAAGTACTCTGAAAGTCTGTCACCAGGTCAGTACTTAAGGGGTGAAGCTGATTTATTCCAGTGAGTCTTTAGAAGAGATTCTTGCATTTATAACAGCAGTGGTTAAATCTACCAGTGTTTGTTCACGGCCCTTCCCATATCAGTGAAGAAGCCCGTAATAAAAAGTAAGGGTGGAGAATTGATACAGTTGCTATAAACTTTACTGGCTTTCTGTTGTTTGGGGCACCCACAATTTTGACCAAGTGTTTTGGATTTGAATACAACTTGAATATTAAAAGACGAAGTTTCCTAGTTTGCAGGATACAATCATCATACATTGCGCTCCAGCTAAGTCTGGCAAGTCTGAACAATGTAAACAATATAAAGTGTGAAATAGTAATAGACATAACCTCACTGAAGTATTATCAACAAATAGAGCTGGATCAGGCAATTGCAAGCTACTCTTTATATGTTGTATGTTATAAACAATTTGTTGAGGTTTGTTGTTTATATTTGTGCCATTTTACTTAAAAAAAAAATCTTACTAAACTTCTAGTGCTTGTCATTCACTTTTCTATATACGTGTATATATGTTGTTTTTGCAATAAAACATCAGTACAGAATAAATAGGTGCACACACTTAAAATGATACACAAGTATGTTCCTTGAGTATAATACATCTGCTCTTGGCAGATCCATCTACACCTGCGTAAATCTAAGTAGTGCAACATTGGAGCTCAGTTCCCTTGCTCTTTTTAAGAAAAGATGACTTACTGTATGGGTTAATGGGATTTAAATGGACAACAGGCTCTTCTCATACAGGATGGCACAGAAGGTTTGAGTACAGTCTAATATTTATTACATAACAGACAATCTAACTTACTAATATTCCTCCAAACAATGCCTGCCATACCTTTCTATGTGCAGCCTAAAAATACTGCAAACCCTCTAAAACAGAACAAGTTTAAATGAGTGGAATATCCTTGTAGTTGCCATGTATGAGGAAGAGCAGTTGCTTGCAAAAACACAATTGTGTGAATGTGGGGAAAATAGATGTGTGGTTTTTTGTTTGTAACAGAATACTTTCCTAAATATTCTTTATTGATTAGAACTTCTGCAGATGCCTTTGCATGTACACTTTCTCTTATCACGTAAATGGGATTTAATTTTATTTCATTAAGATGTATGATTCAAAGGAAAAAAAATCTAGTTATTACCTTGGTGTGGAATTTAGGTAATTTCATATCTGTCTCTAAGGTCCTATATAGGTCTGAACACTAGGACTGAATTTGTATCCAAAGAAGATTTAAGTGTTCGATCTTTTTGTTCCTATAAATACCACTGAGACATTAATAAAATTTGAAGGCTTACTGCATCCACTGAGGGGACAAAAATTGTGATGAAACCTGTAAAAAGATCATAGTTGTTTCTTATTTCCTTTTCAGTTTAAAGTAGTTGAAGTGCGATATTCTAATATACATTATTTTCTCCTCCTGTTAAAGGACGGCTACAGTTCCATTGTCTAGCCGTGAGGCTCAGTAATTGCAGTGAATAGCTGATGAATCATTTGTGAAATGTTAGTAGTAGTTTTTCCTAAAATTAAGTATGTTCAATACCTGTTTCAAATTTACTGTAATGAGTTGGATATGAGTTGTTAGATACAATGTTTCATTATGTTGAAGATAAAAAGGAAGAGTAGAAAATGTAAGTACTGCTTGTCTGCAAATTTATAAGATACTAGAAGCAAGGAAAACTTCAAAATAATTTTTCCATCAGTGATACACCATGCATTTTTGCATGAGTTAATGTATGTTCGTGTTTTATTATTTTTACATTCAAGCATGTAAAAGAGTTATAACTCTAAGGAAAATACTTGTTTGTTGGCTTGGATAAGTGTTTGCTGTATAATTATGCTTTGAACCATCGTGTTCCTGTTGCATTTGAGCCATTCCACTCTCTAGTAATTTCCTTTTTAATGTTGTAGGTACTTTGAAGCAATGCAGCTGAACTTTCGGCAACGTCTGCACGTTGAACAAATATTTGACCTGGAGAATGGAGAGTATCTTTGTCCACTTTGCAAGTCTCTGTGCAATACTGTGATTCCTATTGTTCCATTACAGGCTCAGAAAATAAACAGGTGAAATATCAGATTGTATGACCTCTAATTAAAAAGAAAAATAGGGAAAATGACTTTGGGGTTGGTCAGCTTTTCAGATTTTTTGGAGGAAAACTGGGTTTGAGCTTCCTCATCTGTATACAATACTGCGTATCTCTTTATTGATGATTTAGCTAAAAATACTTTTGCCAGTATTTTTTTTATCTTTTATAAAGCATTTTTGGATTGGCTGTTCTTCGGAGCTGAAATCAAATGAGAAAGTACCTAGACATAGTGTTTAGCCTTACACTTAGTTTTGTACTGTTGGCTCAAAATTTCTGAAGCCAGTGAAACTAAGCAAATGCGGGATTAATGTGTTTGGATCTAATTGTGTCTTCTTGTTTTTAAAGTTAAGGTGGTTCTTTGCGTGTTAAAGTAAAGCCTGCTTTCTGTTTTTGTTTTCAGCGAGGATGCGGAGGCAGTAGCTCAAATCCTGTCCCTAGCTAGGTGGCTGGAGATTGTCACAGTCAGGATATCAGGGTACAGTGTGAAAAATACTAAAGGTTTGTTATCTTAATTTTTAAGCTATTCTAGCTATTCTGTGGGATGTATGTCAGTGCATGTTTTACCTAGTACCAACAGAAAACTTCAAATAAAGAATACATTTTGCTGTCAATCAAGACAGGATCAAATAAAGCTGGAGATAAGGTTATTGCCCGTTCTGAGCTGATGTCTTGATTTCAGTGACCTCACCAATTTTCTATCTTCTGTTAAATTATTTCTATCTTTCCTGTAGAAAAAAATTATGTGCACTTGGAGAGGGTGTCAACAGGTTAATGCTCATGGTTAATTAAACTTTTGTATTGACTGTGAGTTAGTGAAAAAGAGAAACTAAATTAAAAAGATCAAAATGAGAATAGGTATGACTGTTTAGAAAACAGAAGGTATAGAGAACCAATTATTATTTTGGGGAATAGAGGCAAATGTTACTTAAAGGAGGATTCATGGAATATAGTCTGGCTGGTGAGGTGCGTTTGCAATTATTTTCAAATCAGTTTAAAGTAAAAAGAAGACTCACTCTGGTTAAAACATTATAAAAACTGACAGCTTTTTGACTTTTAATCTGGATATGTTTATCTTTTTTTTTTTTTTTTGTCATGGAAGAAGAGAAACAAAATCTTCCAACTTTCACCAACAAGGGAACAGGGAACTCAGCTTTGGAATTCCATTCCATCCTTAGTTTTGGAGTTCAGTCCTCGTAAGTGTTACTGAAAATGTTCTCTGCATTAGATTTATTTTCCCTTCAGTATCTTAGGTATACTTCAGAATTTGTATTGAAGAAAAGACGTGATTTGTTTGGTCTGGCTGGGAGCTTACTCCTTTCCATAAGCATTCACTGAATATTGGATCTGTGAGGAGCTAGGGGGACCTCTTGGTCAAATCCAATGTGGTACTCATGTTCCTTTTACAGAGCTAGAAGTCTGGAGTCTTCTAATCCACAATTCCAGTGATTTGGGTTACTTGCTGTGTCTTTATGCAAGTTATTTATTGTCTGTCTGCCTTAATTTTCCTGCTACATGTCTGTAGCATGGATTTCAGGTGGGTTTGGATGCGATGATGGAATATGGATTGCTTAGAGGAATAGTGCTGTGTTGTCTGTTTCTTTTCCAGTGGGCAAAAGCACTCGCCCACTTACAACAGAATGAATGGGTAGATACTTTTCAAGTGAGCTCAGCCGTCCCTTATTTCGTCTTAGATCATGCTCTAAGTACTCTGCTTCTGCTGCTTGTGACTGATATCATAGTTATGCAAAGTACCCACATGTTGTTTTTTTTTGTTAAAAAAAAAAAATTTTCTTTTGTCAGAAAGCTGAATCAATTTTTTTCTTGGTAACTGATCTTCACGGGAAAGATTCTGTAGTTTAAACTTAAACAGTGTGGTGTTTAACTGTGAACCTGGCTAAACCCCAGACTGTAGTACAATTGTTTTGTCTGTAGAGCTGTGGATAATTAATACAAATGGCATATATTTCTGTTACAAAGTTCTCTGTGTGACTTTGAAAAAATACCCACAAGCCATTAAAACTGCAAAACATTTTACTACATATAACTACATTTACATAAATTAACCTAATGTCATTTGAAGAGAGCTTAAATGCTAAAAAATAAGTTTAAAAATACACTTAAAATGTCTTCCATTTTTAGCTCCTTAATATTTTCACTTCAGGACTTATAATTACAGTTTCTTACAATGTTTATTTTCATTGTGTTTTACTTTTAAATGTTTGCATTTTTCTAATATGAATTATAATGTAATATACAGAAATAATCTCTTCCCAACCTGGCAGCTCTTAATCCCTCAATTTGTAGAGCCTTTTTTGTCAAGGTACTTACCTACTACTAAAACTAGTGATTTTTTTTACCTCTGTCCAGACAAAGCATCTTTGTATTCAATATTTCTGTCATAAATATCTGTCCTGGTTTGGACTTTAGACTTTGTTAGTGATTGATTAACCAGTAAGTAATAAACACTATTAGTAATTGAGACTGAAATTATCTCATCCTGGTTTTGCAGAGCCAAGTACTCAAGCAGTATCAAGGAGATGCTTATTCTCTTTGCCACCACCATTTATAGAGTTGGGCTAAAAGTTGCTCCAAATGAAGCTGATTCCCGGATTCCTATGATGACTTGGAGCACATGTGCGTTTACCATCCAGTGTATAGGTAAAGCATGATTTCAGTTTATTCATTCTCATGAATTGAAAATGTTACAGTTGCTTGATTGTTTAATTTTATACAATATGATTGTATAAATAATAGTTCAACATAAGAATGAGCCATATATAATAGTACAGCAAAGTAAATCATGTGTAATTGCATGTATAATAATACAGTTATTACCTATAAATCAATAGAAATAATAGGATGTTTTTCTTAGATAGGAGCTTACGAAATAAGGTATGGAATGCCAACATTGAGTTTCATTTGAGGCAGCAGTTAAAAGTCATTCCACATTGCTAATTGTAACATCAAGCATGTTCAATTAATATCTTCAGACTGCCAAACACTATTGACCTGCAGGCATCTGCTACGCTAAATATCTAATAGCTGTGAAATAGTACTCCCTGTCTCATTATTTGTTTTTTGTCTGTGTTGTTAAAGAATTTTCATGGAATTTGTAGAAGAAGGTCTCTTGTATTCTGAAATTGCTGAGTAGGTACCTGGTAGAAAAAGAAACAAACAAAAGATGCACCAAAAAAACAACCAAACATGCCATGAATCTCTGAAGGCAAAAAAGTTACCAGAAAAATTATTTCATTTTTAGGGATAATGTACCTGTTTATCTGATTTCATTTTTGTATTACATAGACAAGTTTGTGTAATAAACATGAAGCTGTAGATAAATTTGTAGAGGCTTCCCGGCAGGGAAAAAGGCAAGAGCTGAGCCTGAAATGCACAAAGAAGGACTTGAGAATGTAATTGTACATCTGCATAAAGGTGACTTGCCAGCTATACCAAGTATTTCTTGATGAAGCTGTTGAAGTGCAAGTGTGGTCTACCTTAAATCTTCAGTGGACTAGACCAAAGAGGAGTATCAGCAGTTCAGAAGGTTTTTAGGCAGATTGGGGATATTCTGATAAGACAGGAATAGTCACAAAACCAATTGCATCTTTTTAGTGATGGATTCTATTAGAGTTTTCAAATACATCATGAAAATACTGGAAGGCTCCCAGCTTTATTAACATTAATATACTTAATGCTGTGCAGGTTGGTTTTGTTTGCTATATGAAAAAAGACATTGATGGCTGTCGAGGAATTTGCCTGCAAGTGCATAAATCCAACAACTGTTACCACAGGTGTAATATTGAAGGCCTTTGTTAGTAGGAGAAAATTCAGATACCTTATGAGGACAAAAGTATAAAGTCAGAGGAACCACTGTGACAGTTTGATATATCCTGGGCCACACCACTTCCTTGGATTAATTATTGTTTGCAAATGGAGCAGACTTCTGTGAAATTGTAAAGCAAAACTGTCTGCATAACTTCAATATGCTGGTCTAGAGTCTTGTCATAGTACATTATTAAAACCATTTAATGGGCATGTAGCCAAGCTGCCTAGACAAGGAACTTTAGAGGAGCCTCTAGGGGTGGTTCAAAGCATTGTTGACACAAGGGATGTGAATTGGTATTATTGCCAAAAGCCAGACTCTTGAAAAAAGAAACAAACTTAAAAAAACCCCCAAAAACACACAACAAAAAGCCTCCAAACCAAAATCTCCCAATTATATAAAATTTTAAAATTCCATGCAAATTAAAATGCAAAAACATTTGAATTAATACCTTTTTACTCAATTGAGTTAATTTGGTTTCTTATTTTTATTGGCTTATTTTTTTTTATTATTCCTTCAGAACCAATGCACTCAGGGAGCAAAGCTGAATTGTGTTTCAACTTGGGAATTTTATTTTCAAAATATTTCTTTTAAACTGCAATCAAGTGCAGTAGTGCAAATGTTGCCAGGTTGCCCTGGGAGGTTGTGGCTGCCCCAACCCTGCCAGTGTTCAAGGCCAGGTTGGACGAGGCCTTGAGCAACCTCGTATAGTGGGGGGTGTCCCTGCCCATGGCAGGGGATGGGAATTACATGAACTTTAGGGTCTGTTTCAACCCCTTAACATTCTATGATTCTATGATAAATATGAGGATAAGATGACTGTATAGCATCTCTGTAAATGTAACTTGATGGTTTTGAGCATTGCAGAAGCATAATTGAAAATAAATCTAAATCCATAGAATGAATGTTACCATTCATGTGAAACAATGTTCCTTTAAATCCTTAGTTAGCAAGGTCTGAAAACCAGAAGTTTTTAAGAAGCGTGCTACAATAACATCTGGGAAATGTTCAGTGCCATTTAATACAGATTTTTTTTTAAAGAGAATTCTCTTAAAAGAATGAAGTTGAGCTTTAAAAAGGAGTGTATATACTAAGAATAAATTAATATTAGGTCATGTAGAACAAAGCAACTAGTTTTTTTCTGTGTTTGATTTTAAGAAAACCTCTTGGAAACGGAGGGCAAGCCTTTATTTGGATCTCTACAAAATAGACAGGTATGGACAAGTAAAATATGCAATATATTTTAAACAAAAAAGTGTATTTATGATATACATGCATATATAAACCTGTTGAAACTGCTAATACCAAAATCATTCTCTGTTGAGGGATATCTCTCAGTATTTGTATCCATAGCATAAAGAGCACATTGAAAGAATGATATGCCTGCTTATATATGGATGTTCTTATTAAATTCATTTATAAATGTGTTGTATGTTTGTAGAAGCAGGTATATTTTTACAGTTCTATTTCACTCTTATATTTAGCCTTTTTTCCTGTCTAACCATTTTCTCTTGCGCTCTAGCACAGTGGCCTTAAAGCATTAGTGCAGTTTGCAGCTGCTCAGAGAACAACATCCCCACAGGTCTTGATTCAGAAACATCTGATTCGTCTTCTAGGAGGTACTGTATTCCTTTTATTTGCTGCCTTTGGTGTTGCAGAAATTTCTATTCCAAAATGGCACACAGGTTAATACAGCATAGAAGCAAGGGTTAGAGTGCTTGACAACAGTGCTCGCTTCAATTTCTGTAATGTTGCCTGAAATCATGGGGTGTTGATTGAATTTATCCCAGATTACCTAGGTCTACAGATATTCAGGTCTGGAATATTTACAGATTAGTAACAAACTATTTCAGGCAATATTCAAAATTACTCAAATTCTCTTCTAAGTGGGTGAATAAATCCAAAAATAGGTATTTCTCTTTCTTAATTGTGAAAACACATCTTCTCAGCATGAAGAATACTCCTGGGAGGCTTCACAGTGGCCTTCCAGTATCTTAAGAGGGCTTATGAAAAGGAGGGAGAGGGACTTGTTACAGAGGTAGATTGGGACAGGACAAAGGAGAATGGTTTTAAATTGAGAGTAGGTTTAGATTAGATGTTAGACAGAAATTCCTTGCTGTGAGGGTGGTGGGGCACTGTAACAGGCTGCTCAGAGAAGTTGTGGATTCCCCATCCTTGGAAGTGTTACAGGCCAGACTGGATGTTGTTCTGAGCAGCCTGGTCTAGTGAGTGGCATTCCTGCTCATGGCAGGGGGATTGGAACTGGATGATCTTTAAGGTCCCTCCAATGCAAACCATTCCATAATTCTGAGATTTTCAGTACTTTCAAAAGGCTGCTTGAAGCCTAGCTGAAGATATTTTGGTCTCAGGGAGAGCTAATTTGAGGCATGTAGTTTCCCCCATGTTTCTTATTGATTAGGTTAGTATGATGGCCTTTGTGAATCCCACTCTTTGATTTGCTATATAGTTGATAAGATGCTTAGGTGTGGTGCTTAGGCTTTTGTATTGGGTGAGGTTGTGAGGCATCTAGTGTTGAGGTGCTTAAGGACCTTCAGCCTTAACATCGTGTGTGGTTTATTAGAGTTGGGGAAATAAAGATTTGTACCTCAGATTTTTGAAGATATATTAATTAAAATTATCAGCTGTTTGGGTATGTGGAAATAGCTAAATATGCACAATCAAATAAGTGGTAAGCAGTTAATTAAATAGATCCTTAGTTTAGAGATCTGGACTTTTTTTAAAATGAAAACACAGAAATGATAGAGGCTCTAAAATCAGATTCTGATACTGAAGTTCAATCCAAAAGAAGAAAATATCTGTTAAATGTCTAACTGATATCTTTATTTTGTAGTTCTCCTACCAAACTTTAAAGGGGAGGACACTCCATCACTTTTAGAAGTAGATATGTTCCACATTTTGGTAAGCAGGTTCATTTTATTCTTTATATTAATACTTCTTCTTGAGCATAAATTTTTGTGTACTGTACTCTCTAAATAGTCCTGCGTTATCTGTTCACTTGCATGATTCAAATGATTATACATGAGCAACAATCAAATTACATATGACTGCTATATATGTTTACTTTAGTTCAGGTAACTCTCAAGTCTCTGCTGTCTTGTTCTTATAAAATTTCATGCTTGCAATCTCAGTCTTCTTTTTACCACTTCCATTGTTATTAAGCATAAAAAAATAAACTTAAGAAATGCACTCAGTTTCTTTCCCTCACGTTCTCTTTGTCTCAATCAGTATCTCATACCTTCTGATTCCTTCATGTTCACTCTCATTACCTTCTGTATTTTTCTTAGCCTCTTCTTTCTGTTCTTAATACAAATCTGCATTATAGCTTTTTCTGCTCTTAAAAAAAGACCCAAGCAAGCCCAAAACCACACAACAAAAAAGCCAACAAAACCAAACTCAGCAAATAAAGTCTGGTTTGCCCTGATTGCGTTTCTATCTAATGCTTGCTCTCACTTCTCAGTTTTTTCAGAGTGCTTTGTCCTATATCAAAGAATAGAAATTAAGCTTTTTAGGAAGTGGACAGCCTGTGCTGGTGTCTCTAAACTGTCAATTACCATACAACTCTGAGTTTCCCACATGCTGTGGTGCACGAATGGCTAATATTTTCCAGTGAGTTTTTGCTACACTTTGATTAAAACTAGCAAGATAGATTAACATACTCGGACTACAGAAATGAAATATAAATGTAGTGTGAGAATATAATTGCTGCCCTTGTAGCTATTACCAGATTTTTGTTACTTTAATATTTACCTGTTCCTTTTCACTGTAGGTGGGAGCTGTGTTATCCTTTCCATCTTTGTACTGGGAAGATGCTGTAGACTTGCAACCTTCATCAATTAGTTCAGCTTACAACCACCTCTACCTCTTCCATCTGACAACACTGGCACACATAACGCAAATCGTCATCTCTTCAGCAACAGGTAGATGTGTATTTGTGTTGCATTTCTCTGGTTTTTTTGCGCAGTTTCTTAAAAATAGTGGATTGACACCATTACTATCTTCCAGGTATAAACTTCCTCATAATAAGTGACCCTTAGGGCTAGGTAGTAATAATTGTTTTCTGGTAAAAATTAAATAGCACTGCGTTAAGTTCAAAGGATTTAATATGTCACTTCTGTGTGCTTATCCTAAGAAGACAAAATAGTTACTGTTACATCAGTACATGCTCCAGTCAGCCAGTCTTTTCAGAGGGGTAAATTTCACTTCACTGCTGGTAGGAGAATCAAAGCTCTGCCAAGTAGCATCGCTGAGCTGTACAGTATGGATTTGGGAAATGAAATTTTCTTTACCCTTCAACTTAGTAAATACCCAGATCCAAAATGCAGAATGCTGTTAACTGATAAGAGAGAATTTCACTTTTCTCTTTATTTCATAACGCTGTTAAAAGCTATCAGTAGCCTATAGGCTTTCCAGCCACTACTTTCCTTTTTCTTCAGTATGATGTGAATTTAAAAAAAAAAAATCAAAACTTTTTAAGAATTCCTGTAGCTTATGCTATGTAGGACAACTTCAAAAGTTCAAGGGTAGGAAACAGTTCTTTACATGAGGATAAGCAATGAGGCAGTAATCCTGATTCTTCCTTACAGCATTCAGTCTTAGAGCATTTTTTAGGCAGAAAATAGCAATAGAAAAGAATTAAGCAAATTAAAGTGGAAATAATTCTGCAATGCAATTGAATAATTTTAAAAAAAGGTTTTAATATTTGTAAAAGAGAAGTGTGTCAGGATGAAGTGCATTTACAGTGGATTCATCTTTTTGTGTGCAGAATCCCCCACTGCTCACTCATCTGACAACAGTGAGGAGGCACAGTCTGCACAGTCTTTCTGTAGAGAGATTTGCAAGTACACCAGTGGGTAAGTAGCAGTTCAGTTGTAGTATTACATTTTCCTGGAAAGATAGCAATCCACAGGGACTGACCTGCACAACACAAGACAGGAAAAAAATTACCCATTTTATGTAGGGAGTTAGTACAGTGCCCTGTGCTTTCTTCCCAGGCTCCTGAACACTGAAACTGGTGAGAGGAATGCGTTTAGTTAAAATGGCTGTGTTTTGTGGACAGCAGAGTAAATTATTGTTCTGAGGATGAAAAAATACCTGTATCCATTCTGGAGAGAAATACAACCAACTACAGTATTTTGATTTAGATCTCTTGCATTATAAATTGAATCCCACAAGAAGAAAATGATCCTACTGCAAAAAGGGGATAAAATGTGAAGCTGAATATTGTTGCTTACTTGAGTGTTAGTGCCCATCTTTCAGGCTTTTCTGATAGGTACAGCTGCAGACTCTTTAGTACTTCAGTATTGGTATGAAATGAACTAGAAAATATGGATGTACCCTGCTTTGATTTATCTTCACCAAGGCTAATTGCAAAGATGTGTTTCTCAATGACTGACAATGACTGGCACTTTTCTAAATTTTTAAGTCTAAATTTTTAAATATTTAACATTTGATATTTAAATTCCAGGAGGATTTTTTTTTTTGAGGCATGAGCTTAGAATCATGGGTGCTGTGCATTTTGGAAAATTGTACCAAGATGTGTGGGTACAAAATTAAATGCCAATGTTTAGACAGCACAGCTTTGATAGTTTGAATGTTTTAGTTTCTGTGTATACATTTTCATCTTCTAACTCTGACCTATCTGTGCTTCAACAGCAGTCTGCATAACAAATTTGCAGTGGTCTTTCATGTTATAATACAGCTTTACAGATTGTTCTGCATCAGGTACTGGTCAATATTTGTGTGATCTTCTTGTTCACATAAATGTGAACTTCGTTTAAAATTTTTAGGAAGCTATGACGCTCTTAAGTAAAATTTACTCTGAAATCTAGACCAGTTTTGCACAAACTACAAGAACAATTATTGGCATCAGTATCACTCCAGTATTTTTTACAAAAATGGGATTAGTATAGCTTTCTTTTAAACAGCCTGAGTGTTAGTGTTGTGACTTCCATAATGAAGTAGGAATTATTAATTTTTTTATTCTATTTTATTGTTTCTGAAGAGTATTTATGTTAAAGTGTTTTTTTCCTCTTTTATTAACTTCATTCAAAACACCAATTGAATAAAAAAATTTCAGAATTTAAAAAATTTACTGGCTTTTGGTAATAAAAAGCAACCAGTGTAAGAATTAATTGCTCTGTGTGATGTGTTGCACCGTTTATATCAGATTATCTTGAGTAACCTTGAGCTGTGTATGGGCTATTTATATTTTATAATTCTGATTAAAATATAAGTGTGATACATAAACTCAATACTCATTCCTTAGGCAAAAGGAAAATTAGAAGTTAAGTGCTGGTGGCTGTGTTTCACAGAATTTGGGGTACATGAGTGTTGCTTCTACAGAGCTACCATTCTACCAATACTAGCCAAAATGTGAAAGTGCTAGAAGGATTTGCACTGTGAACTACTGCAGCTATTTCTCATTTGTATTTTACAGTTGCTTTAGTCAGGATATTCCAGGCTGGCTTGTATGGGATTGTGTTAAAAAAGGCATCATGCCTTATCTTCGTTGTGCTGCTTTATTTTTTCATTACTTGCTCGGAGTTTCTCCACCTGAGGAACTACTACAAGGTAAACCTGAGAAAACAAATGACCTTTTTTGTCTTGAAAGAATTTTTAGATTTTCACAATAACTTAAGAATAATCAATACATTAAAGTAAGACTTGGAAAGTAAAGGAATTCATAATTTGCATGGGAAGGGACAAGCATGAGAAGCTGAGTTGTCTTGGCTTTCCTTGCATAAAAAAGTGTTAGTTCTAGGTACTTCTGAGTGTG
The DNA here is from genome assembly GCA_013397895.1 of Origma solitaria. Taxonomy (NCBI): domain Eukaryota; kingdom Metazoa; phylum Chordata; class Aves; order Passeriformes; family Acanthizidae; genus Origma; species Origma solitaria. The sequence goes on from VZRL01004623.1 coordinate 1,875,726, forward strand.
TGCAAATATGTGAATTATCAATGATGTATTGATAATGAGTGCTTGTTGATCAAGATTCAGTGATTTGAGGATAATTTCAGGAATTTAGATTACATCACCTGAGAAATTGCCTGGAGTAATTTTAAAAAACGAACCTTTTTGTGTAGTGCTAATATTGGTAAATACTAAAGATACAGGGATTGAGCAAACAAAGCCAAATAGATACAAAGCGCATTATAATTAAGTCCTTTTCTTGAGGGTTCCTAATGCATTACAGACACTATCCCCAAAAATAAATACTTTGTCTTCTGTCAAAATGCAGTGAAACACAGCATCATCAACTATTTGGAAAGATGGACCATAATTTCTGTTAATAACTGAGACAAAATACAACACATATAATATATAACCACAAAAATATAAAATCGGTTTATATAAACTGTGAACTAAGTTTGAATTTTATTAGGATATACAAGTCAACTCTGCACTTTGGGATATGCTGTTATCCTTACCAGTATCTTTGATTCTGTAGGGATAAGTCTTTCTGGTAAAACAACATAATTTTCTATAGCAGAGACAATAAATGACCATCCAGCAAACTGTTAAATTAGCCCAACTTTATGTAGTCTGTTAGCACTGACTTGATTACAGCAAAATTTAATATCATTGAGGACTGTCATAAAGATAGTGAAAAACTAAAATGCAAGTGCAGAAATCTACTGCACTAAGATGTGTTACATATTGTGCAGTAATTTAAGGAAGGAATTCTGTTATTACGGCAACTTATGCATTAAAAAATACTTAATAATACATATAAAATTTGTTTAAGCAGATCCTCAGCTAATCCAAATTATTATAGCTGTGATGAAGTTGGTGAAATAATATCCAACTGTACTATGTAGGAACTGTGCTGAAGCTGTAGGATACCTACTGTTCAATGGAAAAGGGAGTGGCAGATTTCTAGTTTTGAGTGAATTATTCAGCAGTGCTGAAACACTTAAACAAGTGTTCATGTTTTCTTTTGCAGTTTCTGAAGAAGGGCAATTCAAGGCACTTTGTAGTTACCTCTCTCTACCTACAAATTTGTTCCTGCTCTTCCATGAATACTGGGAGACAGTAAATCCACTGCTTCAAAGGTACTGACTGGGATAGGACAGGCCATGTTTTTCTGTTGTGGTGGCCCTGTGGGAATTCTAGATCGAATTTGATAGTAAATGATTGAGCTCAAATTCATACTTGAAGTTCTAAACATTTTGCACAGGCACACTGAATCTCTTAAAGCAATTCAAAAACATAAAGCACTCTCTATTTTACTGTAATTCCAATTTTAAATAATTACAGTTTAAGGGACTAGTGCTTGCAAACATATATGAAACCAAACAGACAGAAAGAAATTATTTTAAACCTTTTCTTGCTTGATATGCCGCTTAGTGTTCATTTGCCTATTTTTAAATCCGTCTGAAGCAAAAGTGCTGATTACACGAGCTATAAAATGAGAATGTAGAAAATCACGTAGCTGGCAGGGTGAGACTGTGTATTACTTCTTCATTCCCGAAATAGACTGGTGGATGTTGAAATCAGCTTAATGGTTAAAAGGTGCAGTTTGAGCATTATGTACATTGCCATCTGCAGTTGTGGAATTATAGAATGCTGGAGAGTTGGGAGTGACCTTAAAGATCATCTTGTTCCAACCCTCCTGCAATGGGCAGGAACACCTTCCACCAGACCAGGTTGCTCCAAGCCCTGTTCAGCCTGGCCTTGAACACTGCCATTGCTGGGGCATCCACAGCTTCTCTGAGCAACCTGTTCCAGTGTCTTACCATCCTCAAAGGAAAGAATTTCTTCTTAATTTCTAACCTAAATTTCCCCCCTTTCAGTTTGCTAAAGTAGCATTAAAGAAAACATTCTTTCTTCAGCAACAAAGAAAGAATTGGTTAAATTCTGCATTCAAAACCTCAAATTAAATAAACAGACACATCATGCCCCACCCCCAATTAAGAATAATCTGAAAGAAGAATATTGTATTGGAGAATGTCTCTGTGTACTTAATGTGACCATTTGAGCACCTGGTTTACATTAATAGTTATTCCTGGTTCTTGGCAGAATTCTCTAACTCACCTTAGCTTTTCCTGCATTGTTGTTTAGTTGGGTTTTCTAACCTCTGTTCTGTTGTCTAGATTTTTTCCTATTTAGGGACATTTTGTACTGTTGATTTCCAACTTATAGTCCATGTAGCTGACCTAAACAGTTCCCTAGATACAGTTTTACTATGATCAATTCCATTTGTAAAAATATATAATTTAATAAAATACAATTATTACTTATAAATTAATAATGACTTATAAATTAATACATTAATTTTACAAGTAAATTATTAAATAAGTTTGTCTTACTTGTTCCTACATATTTTTTAAGATACGTTTTTAAAAGCACATAATAGTGCTTTTAAGAGAACACAGAAGATGGTGCTTGTGAACACTGGAAAAGATCACTAGAAGCAGGATTAACAAATTGTTACAGTGCTCCCAGTCAGAAAAGGAGCTTTCCAGTAGGAGGCTGCACATTTAACGTAATAGTAACAGTTGCCAAATCTTCATGCAGGTTCCCATATGTTTTTTGCAGAATCTTATTTCAGAAGACTAAATCTGATGATTGTTGAGAAATGTGTTAAATGAAGCATACTAGATTGACCATCTGCTGCACTTCTTTCTCCCTTCTCCTCCTTTTTGTAGAAATAACTTCAAAGACATATTAAACACACCAGTTCCTCTATTCGGTAACTGGCCAATATCTGCCATTGTTTTGACAGTGTTGTTTGGCCATTCTAAGCATGCAATAAACCTGTGTAAAATAACCATTGGGTGATGATTATTTAATAAAAAACACAAATATTTTTGTATTAGAATGTACAATATCTATATATGCTGTGTCTTTTGGCACATATATTCCAAAAGATGCTGTGTATTGTACCCCACTTTGAGAAACTGAATATGTCTGAAGACTGCTTGCATTTTTTAACTCTGTGTTAGTCTTGTATTTTCATGTGCATGATGATAATTCTAAGTGTTTTTTCACATAGGCTTTTCCTCTTGTATACAAACTTAAAATCTTCTCCTGAAGAAATGTATAAAAAAACCCCCCTGTTTTACCTTGTGAAGTTTTAGGTAGAACTTTCAATGCTTTTATCACAAAAAAATGCTGTTTTGTGTTTATCACTTACTAGTTTAGGTTAATGAACCTAAATGCATATTTTAATTAAATGCTGTCATCTCTAAATGTCTGTTTGAAATAGGTGGTGTGCTGACCCAGTGGTGTTAAGTTGTTTGAAAGGGAAAAGCATTGCAATAAGGTAAGCTTATTGTTGTTGCTCTCTTCTGATTTTGACTTAAAACACTTGAAAGAAAGAAGTGCTTGTTGTGGGCAAGTTAGAGACTTTGTGTTTTGTTCCTTCTGCTCTATGACCAGAAGTACATTTGTCTTTAAATGTCTTGTTTATTATTCCTCATGCGGTGACTCTTCTTTGAGATTGTACAACATTGTTAGACAAGTAACCTGTCCTGCTCTAGGAAAAAACAAAAGCTAACTGAAACATGAAATATCTTCATGCATGTAGGTTGTATATGAAATTTAAGTTCAACACGTTTGCTTGAATATTGAAATGTTGACGCTCCCATGGAGCTTCTCACTTGGGATTCTAGAACTAAAGAATTGCTCTAGAATTGCAGGCTTTTGCAGAAATGACCGAAAGCTTAACAGGGATTTGTAGTTATTTATTCCGTTATTTGCTTTATTAGTCTTATAATAGTTCTTTTTCACTTACCCAGGTATCCTAGGAAAAGAAATCATTTAATAGAGCTTCCTGAAGACTATAGCTGTCTTCTGAACCAAGCCTCTCAGTTTAGGTAAGACATGACATATTTAGTTGTCTTCTTAGGTGTTTCATCACTTTTAGTGAATTTTAGATTCTTGCAGTTGCTGTAACTGGTGTTAAAACAGTACAGAAATTATTTTCTAGAAGTGGAGGTGCTGTTATGGTTATACTGGTCAATACTAGCACGTGTTCATTTTAAATGTGAAACACATCAGCTTGCTAAATGAAGTCACTTGTGTTTGATAAGGCAGCATATAAAATTTTTATAGCCTAATCTGCTGGTCATTTTTCTTCAGTGCAATGTGCATTTGGTTTGGCCGTAAGCCTGAAAATTATTTTTGCACTGGACACAAGAAGCCCGGTTGATGGCACTGTTTTATGCCAAGAAGAGTGAATCATAGGATAATTCAGGTCAGAAGGGACTTTCATGACCATCTAGTTCAAACTCCTGCTCAAAGCAGATACCTTGCAGATAAAATATTTCAAGCAATGTAAAAACAAAGCATAAGGAGGCAGATATGTGAAATGATTATGACATAATATGTCTTAGGTTTTTGTTTGATTGTGATTTGGTTGGATAGGTCTTTCTGTTATTTTTTTAAGGAACATTAACCATAGTTAACATTTCTTTTAAAGTTTTAATTCCTATTGTAACATGCTGGTTCCACTTCTTTTAGGTGCCCACGGTCTTCCGATGATGAACAAAAACATCCGGTATTGTGTTTATTCTGTGGGGCAATGTTATGTTCCCAGAATACTTGCTGTCAGGAACTGGTGAATGGGGAGGAGTTGGGAGCCTGTACGTCTCATGCTCTTCAATGTGGAGCTGGAGTCTGTATGTTTCTCAAGTAAGTATCCAGAATTTAATGTGTTAAAGAATAAAGGGAAATATTAAAAGGACAGAATTCACAACATTGTCAAAGCACTTGATTCTTTTTGTCTGAGATAAAGAAACATTACTTTGACATAAATTATAGCTCACCAAAAAGTGAAGAGCTTGCTTGGAGTTGTATTTTAAATGTAGCTATTCTTTTCTTTAAGAATTAGGGAATGCAAAGTTGTCCTCATTGAAGGTAAAACCAGGGGCTGCTTGTACCCTGCACCCTACTTGGATGAATATGGAGAAACAGATCCAGGTCTAAAGTAAGTAAATGTTTGACTTCCTGTGCATCCATTTTTGTATCTCTTTCTTTTGTATACCCATTGGACAACACGTTCTTCTGGCTAGTGTGTACAGCACTGTATGTAATGTGTGGTCAACTGATGGCAGTTTCCAGTTGGGAATGGGTAGTTTATAGTAACTTTTTGGGTTGTGTTAAACTTTCTTACTTTTCTCAAGAATGCTTTGTATGCATTTCATCAGAAACATGTGACAGATGCCATTGCTGAAATGTCATCATAGAAATGGCAGTCAGTGCGCGTCACAGATAGAATTGTTTTTACTTTCCAATAGACTTGTTGGAAATGGTGTTCCTACAAGTATTTAATACAGCCTAGTGTTAATGTTAGACTGTTAATTGGACAGTTTATCAGTTGCTATTCTGATCTGCTAACTGGTTATTCTCTTCTTTTCTTCCCTGAAGAAGAGGCAATCCCCTGCACTTATGTCGGGAGCGTTACCGGAAGCTCCATCTGCTGTGGCAGCAGCACTGCATCATAGAGGAGATTGCCAGGAGCCAAGAAACAAATCAGATCTTCTTTGGATTCAACTGGCAACTGCTCTGAGTCTCTTGATTTTAGTGAAAACTTGTACCTTTGGCAGTGCTTTTAAAAAGGAAAGGAGGGTGGCAGTAAAAAACCTACTCAAGTGGTTTCTGTAGTTCAGACATGATTAATTGATGGATTCTCTAGGTTGGATGTATCACTGATACTTTGAAACAGAAACTCATATCATATATTTTCCTCTTTTTCTTTCCAAAAAAAAGGAAAACCACATTCTGTGATTATTACTGAACGTTCAGGTCCAGAAATATTTCCATTTTTTTCCACAAGTTCTAATTGTTTCACATGTTTTCATGAGGACAGTTCCCAAATGCTGTGCTTCAGAGCACATTTCTGCCTCTTCCATGCCTTGAGAACATATCTAAATGGTGTTGCCAAGGAAAAGCCTCCTTTACTTTCTTCCTGGGTTCTTTTCCCAAGCTAGTGAAGCTTTAAATAGGTTGAGATAATACTGGAGTGGAAATGGTGCCAGGTCTTTAATCATCTGCAGCAACAGGTACAATAAAGAATAAGTTTTACAGAAAAAGCCTGCATTCAGCTATACCTTGAGATTTAATGAGGGCTTTCATTAGTAAATTCTTTAAATGAGAAGTGTGGAATAGAACGTGCATGGGTGGAATTACCATCTTGCTTGTTGCATCAAAAACTTAAGTCTGTGCTTTTTGCGTTGCCAGAACTGCACTTTATCTAATGAATTTATCCTCCATTAATGTATATCATAAGAGGTCTAGGGCTTCACCATTTGGTTAGGTTGTGGTTAGTTTTACTTGCTTTACAGTTTGTCTTCTGAGATTTTTCCCAAGAATCAAAAGTGAAAATACTGCAGGTAGGTAGTTGTAGTGTAGCTCTGCAAGCCATAAATGAGTCAGAGGCTTCAGTAAAGTAAATGGCCTTCAAAGCTATCACTGGATTTAAATCAAGGCCCAAAAGCAGCAAGTTTTAGAATCAAAAATAAGTTTGCCCATATTTGAGGGATTTTCTACTCATCATCCTCTGTCACTATTGTTTGGAGCATGTTTTGGAGTCTGCATAAATGAAATGGCATGTTTTGAGAGGCATGTGCAGTGGTTCAGTGCCAGGTAGAGCAGAAAAGGGAGAAAAGGGTGATTATGTCTGTCTCTTTGCCCTTCAGTTGTTAATAGCACATTGTGATTGAACTCTCTCTCAATGATACATGATTGTGCTTCAGTTCTAAATGTTTGTTGTTCTGTTTTCTCAATTTAAGCCATAATATACAGGAGAGAATTTGTAATGTGATGGGTAAAAACTCTTTCCCAGGAAATGCCATTTCCATGTGAAAGTTTGAATTTGTCACTACCCTCAATTTCCCTGCCCCTTTGCTATTTGGATTCTTTTGTGCCATTTTAATAAGGCTTTCAGGGGGAGGTTTTCAAATTAATGTCTGTGTTTTTGTATGATGTATTTTTTTTTGTTTTGTTTTCTTTTGACACAATTACATGAGAGATAGTAGAATCACAATTAATGATTTAGATTTAAATGCCATTCATCTCCTGGTTTGGTTTTTTTTAAAATGTTTTTTGAATATGTATGTATGAGTGCACTGAACAGCACCATAATGAATCTAAAGATGGACTATCAATGAACTCCCATGCTGGTCTCATTTCAAATACTTTTTAAAAACTTTTGCTGTAATCCTTCCCCAGTGATATAAAAAGTTGGCTTTGGTATATTTTCCAGGTATTCTGTTTCTTGCAGTTAAGACCATTCTCCTTATTTTGATTGTCAGATTTTAAACCTGAATATTAAATTCCTTGAAGACAAACATTAATTCTGTTAGTCTTCTCTAAAACATGTTTGAAACACATACTGAATTTAGAACAGTTGTCATGAAAACTTGCATGCACTGGTGATTTTTATGTCATCAAAACACTGCTTACCAACAAAAATACTCAATTAAGACTGGCAAGTTGCCCCATTGATACCAAACCTGTATTCTCTTACTGTTTCCCTCTGATATTTACCTATTGAGTTATCAAAAACTTTCAGTTGTCTTGCACTTCACCGATACAAAATTTCCACTATCCAATATGCTGTAAGATCACTTTATTTTGTTTTCTGTCTGAACTGTAGTACATAAGGACAGGAGCTGGTAAGAGCAGGTGAGCTCGTTTAAAGCTCTGGAAATCTCTTTGTAGCTGAAGGAGTGGGAGAGGAAAGTTGCATCTTTCTATATGTTTGCACATACTAATCTAGCAAATGGGCTCCCATATCATTCACTGACTAGCGTGGTCATCTTTCATTTCATAAATTACTATGCAGTTTGGTTCACTGTGAGTATAATCTGTATTTAGTGACCGCAAGATGCTTATGCCACTGATTTCTGTTCCATCCAAGCTGACAGAAGTTATTTGATAATGCACATACTGGTATCTTAAATTGCAAAAATGTAAATTTGAAACTTGTATAATGTTCTTGTGCTTTTGAAATAAAATATCTTGTATATGTATATTTAAAAAAAAGGAAATAAAGTAACTTCTCATAGATTATTCAGTTTTTATTTGAAGGCACTTTGACACCTCACAGTTAATTTTACAAGAGCCCTGTAGTGATGTCTGTCAGCATGGGAAAGGAGAAGAGTTGGTAAATGGTTGGTAAACTACCAGTTATCCCTGTAGTCTGTATCATCGTTATACTGTAAGGAGCAGTAGTATGCTTTTTCTTACATAAAGATACGCTCCACTGGAAACTTATCCTAGTATTTTACAGATGCAAATTCCTGCAGTGTCTACCTAAATTTGTAAAAAAACCCCAAACTTAAGTACAGAGTTTAGTATTTAGATGCCCTAAAATTGATCTAGTTGAGTCATTCTAGTTTTGTATCTTCTTAAAGAAAAACTGGCTTTGCTGTTTGGCAAATACTTAACCTCTAGAAAGAGGAACTCTGTGGTGTTGGTCTAATGTGCTGTATAATACATACTTTAAGAAAGTGGTTTTTTATAGAGCTGAGCAAACAGTCAGGAAATCTTTGCATAGAAATGGCCAGTACTTTGTGCTCCTTTTTATGTTACAGGCTGCTGGTTGTCATCATGTCCTCACTGCTTTGCTGTAGCTTCTGGCGCCATTTGGGTGTTAATGGTGTTGCACTTTATTCTTATTCCTAGTAAATGGTTTTTAAGAACCAATTCCTGAAAAGGTAAGGGGTAGAGGTAGATAGATTGACGTCTACTAGTAAAAATGTTCTGAAGAAAATTAGAACAAGAATCTTGTTAATTAGGGAAAAAAGAGAAAAGCCACAGCACTATTTCTTGCATAGTAAAAATCTCAATGTATGAAGTTATGTAAAGGAGTATTTTGGCCATTATATGCTTTGCATTATGGTTGAAGTCCACTTAATTATCTAGACAACAACTTTGAATAATCTCCAGTGTAAACTAGTCAGATTCAAAATACAACATCTAAGTTGTTAGATTCTTCTAACCTATTACTTGATAAGATCTTCAAAGGTACTTTATAAAAAATAGAAGTTGTTTCATTTCTGTGGCACAATCTCTTTTCTTTGTTTTTATCAATATTTTGCAGGTAGGCTAAATTTGAGGGCTGATACAGAAAAAAAAGGGCTAATAATGAAAATCCACTTCCTTATATGTCTCTCAACTTTAGTTATTTCTAATCCTAGCTGTGTTTCTCTGAAGTTACATTCAGTACGGTCGAAAGCATACATGAAAGTGAAGCTGTGTAAAGGAAATTGGCATTGAAGGTGAGCAAGCTGATATTCCAAGAGGTGATATACATGATTTTGTGTAATGGTGAGTAGGAGACCAGGTATAAAGTTAAACATGAGACATTAAAATGGGACTTGAGTTTTCTTGCTTCTGTGTAACTATTGTTCATGAGATCAGTGTCAAAAAAAGGAGTATCATTTGTGCTGTTTAAGTTCAGGTTATCAAACAACTTACAGTCCATCAGACTTTATTTTAGGAGGTTTTCAGGCTTCATGCTTGAGTGAATGAGCTGCAATGAAATGCTGTGAAGCACTAAGTGGGGGCTGTGGATTTCATGATCATTTGAAGTCCTTGCTGTGTTTGTGAAGATGTGTGGTTAGTCTTTTTCAGCAGACTGCAGAACCTTGTATCTCCTCCTTAATTGTTCCTGAAATGTAATATTTGCCTTTTTGGTTACAAATATTGAGATGCTTGTCCCAATGTACCAGAGTTCCTGCTTGAGTTATGTTCATTTGAACAAAATCCTAAATGTGCTTTGTGTTTATAATTCTTACTATTTTTTTCTTTATGATCAACATAGAGCAAGTGTTTTCTGTGGTAACCGGAAAGCTTTAAAGCAAGAGCATTGTAAGTGCAATTTCTAAAGAAATTCTTATAGTGCCTTCACCAGAAATGCAACATTGGTGTTTATTTTTTAAAGTAAGAACTTGATAAAGAAGATAGTTTTATGCATAGGTGAATTCCTTACTCTGGAACGTGCTGTATTGTTATTAATTCTGACCGGATTAAGCATTAGTAACAAATAGGATAAGAAGTGTCCCCCAAATCGTATTTATTTCTGTATCTGAGCAGATGCTGCAGCTTAAAGGCTTGGCTCACTAATGCCATCTCTGTCTTTATAAATTATGGAGAATTAAAGATGGAGTCTGTGCTGCTACCTGAATTTGTTTCCCTGATCCAGTGCTCTGTGGTGTTAAATACTGCAGGAAACCCAAACTATTGTGACAGGTGCTGTAAAGGAAGCCGGATAGGTAGGGTGCACTTCTGTGTTCTGAGGAAATCAATAAATGCAAAGCAAAGAAGAAAGCATTTATTAGCAAAAGTAAATTTTATCCTGATAACTGTGAAATGAACTATCATCTTTTTGTAATGTGTCTGTATTGGTGGAGACTCTGAATGCCTAGACAGGATAAAAATTAATCTAATGACTGGGTCATTACTGGTAATAGGCCAGATAAGGACTGTTCCCTGTGTGATGTGTGCTGAAACTCAGCGAATTTCAAAACCAGTCGCATGCCACTGTTGCAGTTTTGGGCAGTTGGCTGAGAGACAAAGATTAACGTGCTAAATGCTAGTAAGTCTTTATAGTCTTTTACAGTAAAATGTGTAGAGAAAATTGTGTAGCTGGATACAGCTGGATACTTACACCTCTGTTCTTCATGGTAGTGTTACAGCAACTGCTGGATGACATTTCTGTGTCTTGACAGAGGTGCTGAGGCTGGATGATCAGTTGACTCTTCCTTCCAAATCTGTTTTGTCAGAGGAGATTCTTCATAAATCCCTTAACTAGAAAGCTATCAAAAGAGTAAGCTCACACAGTTTTTGTAATTCTGCAAGCTCAAGAGTTGACTGAGATTTTTAAATGGTGGAAAATTTCAGGTTTCTTCTGCTTCTACAGTTAAATGTGTTTTACCATTAGGAAATATGGAAATATTTTCTAAAATCAAAAGTAAGATTTTCATTTTACTTATTAATTTATTTAAGCTCTAATTTCCTGGTTTACAACCATTTTAATCATGCTGAGCAATTAATCTTTTTTTTTTTAATTGTTGCAAGCATTTTATTTTTTATTCTTTTTAATATTCTTTATTTGCATATTCTTAGTCCTTTTGATTCAATTTTTTCCTAATTAAAATACCCCAAAACCTTTCTGGTTTTCTCTGAGTTACTTCTGATTATCTTAGAACTTTTAGTTATTGAGGTCTGGGACTGTTTTACCAAATGCAGTTAGAATAAAATTATGTTGAGAAAGTGACTGTTGCTGGCTGACCCATGTGGCACTTTGCATACTCATCTGAAAAAAAAATACACTGCATTTAAAAAAAACACCGTACTGTTGCAAAATCTGATTAGTTTTCAGTATATTACTGTCTTTCTCCTAGATCTCTCAAGGAACTACAACTTTCTGTTCATTCTTTTCTAGTCTGTATCAGCTAATTATAGAGCTTCTGGTAAATACTTCTGGCTCTCAGAAATGGTTGAAGGAATTACACACCAGTTACGTTTTAATCCCACACTGGGCAAAGTGATTGCAGTGAAGACTAGAAGTAGACATACAGGTAAATGCAGGGCAAAGGGAAGAGTTAGCAGTTTTTGTAGAAGGAAGTCTCAGCTTACAAATCTAGTTCTTTGAAGGGGTTTTTATACACCTAAGTGTAGGCCTAACGTTAAGCAGTGAAGGATTTGCATTTGAAATTATGGTCATGCTCATAGCCTGCTTGAATTACACTACAGATTATTACATTACACAATTTATTTACTACATATCTTTATAGTACAATTCTTGCTTTTTCTAGTATTGCAGGATACAACAGTGTTTAGACATGTAAAGAAGTTTTTATTATTACTTCTGCACAGTTTCAAAAGCAGGAGTGGTTCTGCTTCAGATATTTCAGTGATAAAACTCTTGATTATCTGCGAAGAACAGACTCACAGCAGTAACCAGTAAAATATTTTATTTGGTCTTTTAACCTCTATTTTGTATTGGTATGTTTTTCCTGCTTACTATTAGTGATCAATTACAGTCATACGGCATCGGGTAACTACAGGTGTTTTGGGCATTGAAGGCTTTCACTCCATGCATTGACGAAGTTCCTGAGTGCCGTACTAGGAGTGTGATGGGAGAGCTGTCAGTGTGTCTTTGCTTTTATTGATTACAAATAATCCTTTACCTTCCTGCCCCTGGATCAGTGTGGTAAGTATTTTGGAAATGAGGAGCTTTTGAGCTTCTAGGATCATCAGTGTTTGTTTCATGGGAAGTATCTACTTGTTTTTAAACTTGTGCTATCACATGCTACTTGGAAGTTTAAAAGTCCCTGCAAAAGCTGGCAGTTAGTTTTCTTCAGCAGAGAACTCCTTTCAACAGTACCCTTTGACTTTCAGGGAAGTGGGGCACCTGGCTTTCTCTAAACTGTTGAGGGGGGGGAAATGAAAAGATACTTCAGGCATTTTGGGAAAAATAAGTGAAATACTTTATGGTAACTTTTATTGCCTGCACCTGAATTTCACCTACCTACTGTGTTCTTGTAGGCTGTAATATATGTGTATTTTGGTTTAAATTTCCCTTTTCCTAACTTGGACCAACAGAGTCTTCATTTCAGTTTTTGATTTTTTTGTAAAGAATCTTTTTATCCAGTGTAATAATTTCTTCTGGAATTTCCCTGCTCCTGGGATTTTTATAGGTGTAATGACAGTAATGACAAACTTTTTTGGTACCTGTTCAGCTAATCTATATGGTAGTACATGTTTGACCCATCCTGTCTGAAATATTTGCTTGTGCATAATGATTACTCTGATTTATTCAGACCATGATAGAAATCTGTAAGTAAAGGAGAGAAAGTGGGGGAAATTCCAAAAGTTCAGTGCAGTGCTAAGAATCAGGGATTTCACAAGTAAAAATACATCCGTCCAAAGGAAGTATCACCATTTTTGGACCTGTCACCATTCTGTGGTTTGTTCAATTGTCTTACTAGTTTTTCTACCTTTTTAAACCCCACCAGATAATATCTGGTGACTGTAGTACTGTAATAGAGAAAAGCTACACTTGTGATGTCATTTCTTGCAAGATTTGCCTACCTATCTGCAGGGATAGATTTGGTTGTAATATTGGTTTTGCCACAGTTTGTGTTTTGAACATCAATGTTGGGGTCATTCATGCCTGAGACAGTGGAGATCTGGTTGGCTTTGCTGAGGTTCTTAATGATGTTGATGTTGTTTTTGGCAGTTTCCACAAAACTATTTTCTAGTAACCAACCATCTGATTCACCCTCCAGATCTCCTAGCAGAAGGACATTCTTCATGGCTGTTTGTAGGTACCGGACACCAATAAGTACAGAGAGCTGTAAGAAACAGTTAATGGTTAAACAGAGATTTGAAATTGCAGCCTCAGTCCTATCACTAAGTCAGTTTTCTGACTTGTGTATTTACAGGCCTCATAACTGAGTAAAGCAGACAGACTCTTTATCCTAACAAGATATCTAACCACTGTTGCAATAAATTACATTTTTTTTTAGAAAGAAAGATAACAGGGATAGATGGATTGATTCTCTCTTCATTCTTCAGATAACACTCCCCCTTGCATGTTATTAGTACATAAATACCTAGAATTTCTCAGGAGCCTTGCAGCCTCAGAGACTGCAATTGATGTAGCATGAATGATCAATTAATGGAACCATCAGTCACTGGGAAAGAAAACAATGTATTATGTTAATTTCAGTGGATTTTTTTCCACAGACCTTGATTAAATCGGTATTTCCTCCAAGGAGATTTAATCATTCACACATAAACCATATGTGTCCTACGTGCCAAGGTGTGAAAATTAAGAAGGATGGCCTATAGTAGAGGCTCAAGTCTTAAGTTTAGGAAAAAGCCCCACTTTGATAGTTCTGTTGGAATCAAGATCAGCTTGTCAATATTTAAGGGAGCACAGAGTGCTGGCTCACAGCTTTTCATGTGCTGTCAGAGGCCTGTTATTTCTGGAACCACCACCCCACCTGGAACTGCTTGAGGACTGTTGTGAGCTACTTTAATTACTGTGCTAATATTTATGCAGTAGAGCAATAGTCAGAAAACTAAAACATATTAAAAAGGTAAGAAAACTGTATTGAAGCCTGTGCCATTGGGGGGTCCTTTACTTGCAGATGGCAACATCCAGAGAACTCTTTTTACAGATGTCAGCAGGAAAACTGCAGCTTTGTAGGCCTGTAGCTTGTCTGTGATGCTCTTATTTTCATTGTATAACCTGCAGCCTAATCTACTTCTAATAGGATGATGTGCCATGATTGCAAGTACTGCCTATATGGTGAAACTATATAATGTAAAAAGGAGGCTTTAAGATATTAACAAAATGCTCAATTTTAACTATTAACAAAACTAATTAATTTTTTATTAATTCATTTTTACTCATATTTTATATATTCTTTTTTAAAACTGAGTTAAAAAAACACTCAGATCTTCTCACCAAATTTCGTTTCAGTTGTGTCACTGCATTTATCATCCTGTATCTGATTTCGTAAATGCATCAGGGAGGGGAATATGCTATATTCTATTGAAAAAGCTATAATTATACAGAATTATGTACATAGTCTCTAATACTTCTCATCTTCAACAAGATTTGCTTCTGCTCTGTGGATTTTGAAAAAGTTACCTCTACTAAAGGAAATCCTGCAACTTTCCTGAAGTGTTTTACACTGGATGCTGAGGCACTTCTCAGATGTTACACCATCATCATTTCCCATCCTAGAGAGACAGAAGACTGATTAATCTGATAGAGACCATTTTCATGAGACTTACCTCAAACAACCAAATAAGCAGTGCTGCAACGCCAATGGTTCTCATGATAGCAGTATAGTAATCCAGCAGCGCCTCTCTGCAGCCCCTCACCCAGATATTGAGCTCCTCTGTCAGGAAATCATAGTTGTAGTGAGCACTGTTGTTTGTCAGCTGGTACTGGATGCAGGGCCGTGGGGAGCTGGGGTTGCAGCAGCTGAAGGGGACTCCATCCACCAAGAACTTCCCATCAACGTTGCTCTTCAGACGGCTGCAACAGAACAAAGTTTGGGCATTACAAACCTGGTGTCAGCAGCAGGCAGTGACTGTGATTTTAGAAAAGGAAATAACACGACTCTGCTGCAATGTAGGCCTCTCCAACATAACAAAAGGAAAATGAGGATATACTTTCAACTGGAAAAGCTTACCGCAGGAAAACTAAATATTTTAAGTGTGGTATAGCACAGTATCTCATATAGTTCTTAGTTCTGTGCCACAAGACACAATGCTCAGTGTTCATGGAGATGATGCCTTTTTAGGTGTCTTTATCCTGAAAATATGAAAGACAGTTTTTGAACTTTGTTTATCTTAGTAAAATTCTAATGGAAGTTATGTCCATGGAAATCCTGTATTTCACTACTTCTGGACTGATTTTTCAACACAAGCATTCCATGATAGAGAACCTAATACGAGAACAACTGTGTGCCACAGGAGCCGCTGGAAATTGTCTTCTGCTTTTCATCACTGTGTGTGTTGCAAGGGCTGGTTTGGCACATGTTTTGAGACTAATTAACCAGTGATTTCTACTTTACTTTCTGTAACTTTACAAAATGTATTTATTGCTGAAAATTATTCCTTTCTCTTCTCTATAAGATCAGGAGGAAAACAAGTGGTGAAAGAGGAAAGACAAAGAAGAATAAGAAAAAAAATCTTAGAATGGGAAGAGAACAGTCTCAAATTAATCAAGATTTTCTTGAAGATTCTTCAGAGAAGGAGATTTGCCAGAAACTGGAGAGTATCTAAGATGTTGAGAGATACTTTCACACCTTGGGTAAGCAGCCTCTCAGCGTGCATTTTCATGCTCACTGCAAAGGGCTGATTTCCTGATACAGCCCCTGATGCAGGTGAGAACCGTGCCCTGGTTTAATCAAGTCCAGGCCCTTTACACTTTTAAGGGGGCCAGAATACATGGAAGACAACTTTCGCTTAGATATCCATGTTTCACTATTTGCCAATAGTAGATTTTTTTTAATACTTTCCAAAACTTACTAATTTATTAATGTTTGAAAATAATACTTTTCTGTTCCACTACAGCTGATCTAAATTAGAGGGAAGGAAATCATTACAAGAAGCTCAGCAGGTAAACAGAAGAAGCAGAAACACTGTGGTCCAGTCTTGTTCTGGAATTTGGGACTAAATGTAACCTTCAAATGAAGCATAAGCTGCTAGGAAGCTCAGTATCTGTGGCAGTTCTGTGATGGCAGAATAATTGCTTTTATTTTATTGCTGTAAGCCTACTAAATACATCCTCCTTTTTTTTTCCCTCAGTTTTTCCCTTTCCCTTCCTCGTTCCCCCACCCCTCCCACACCTGGTTTTATCTCTTTTTTTTTTCTCTCTCCTTTTTTATTTGTGTGGTAGTGTGTTTTATTTAAAATTTTCTCAAAAACATCTTCCTCAAAAATCTTTCCAAATAAGCCAGGATGTTCACCTGCCATTTCCCACTTAGGAGTGGGATAGGCATGAATTCCTCTCCATTTTCAAGCTTAGCTCTTAATTTTGTGGCCATCATATCCCTGGTGATGGCAACAGAATGGAACCAATGCAAAAGAACCGAAATAATCCACTCAAAGTAGACTGAAGTGTGCGAGCCATGTCATGGGCATAGGCCAAACCAGGCACTGGAAGGAAAAGGAGCCAGAGAGACACAGACCAGAAGTCTACAAGGCAGGAGGAGGAAAGAAAGCTTGCAAAGGAGAGGAAGACTGGCATGCTGTGAAAGGGAAGATTTTACCTGGGCTGGCAAAATGCCCTCTATATTTCAGGGTATTATGTACATCTAATGATGTCAGTATAGTACAGCGTCTAAGATGATTGAAATAAAATCTCTTAAACTGGGTCTTAAGCTTTTCTTTTGATCCCAAGCATAAATTTCAATATTTTTTTCTTCCTGACATATGTTATAAAGAGGAATCCTCTTTCTGCTGCCAACAATAGCAGTTTCCAGAGGTGCGCTATGTCCTCCTGCCACTATGTTTCCTCTGCTAGTGGCAAATTAAAAAGTGATTTAATTTGTATCTTGGAACTTAGTAGTACCTTGGTACTGTTAGAAAGGAAGACCTCAAGTGACAGAGCTGGTGGAGCAAGACATTCACTGCTATTTGCTGATGCAAATCAAAGTTGTTATGGTATTGTAAAGCAAAAATAGGCTTTTGAGCAAAGGTGATTTTTACCCAACCAAAGCAATTGTAGGATTGCACCACTGTAACCTGCCTCATGTTCCTACCGTTCCCACTGACTCTCTCTATGCCTGATCGCATTCTGGTGTTGGCAGTAGAGCTGTAGAAGAGAGGGGAGGGAAGAGGGTTATGAAGGAAATGAAAAGTTCAGTTTTGCAAAGCTTACATGTGGGTTCACAGTATGTCAGATCTCACCTGCTTTACCTCTTGATCTACAAACTACTAACTGACACACATTACAAGCTGAAACCAAGAAAGAGATTTGATTCCTTCTCCATCCTTTCAGAGCATTACCAACTGGCCTTTGCTTCCAATGATTTCATATCAAATGTTCCACTACCAGATTTTTGGAAATTATGGTATAATTTCTTTATAAAGCACCAACTTGGAGTATGGCAATCAAGATGAAATTAACCAATCTACCCAGAGCAAAAGAAATTCAGAAATTACTCTCCTCACACACATTCCACCTTCTGCCTAAATGGGGCAAAAATTAAGTGACAGGGTATTCTCTAAATAATGGCAGAGCACAGGTGACCCTGCAAAAGAAAACAGAATTTAATTAAGGCCCTGGGTAAAACATTACCATTTCTGCATGTCTCAGAGAGATAAAAGGCAGTATATTTTAGTTTTGACCTCACGCTAAGTGAGTTCCGGGGGACCATCTTTGTTGTCATGTCTCTTTTCAGTGTAAAACCAGGATTTAAAACACCTCTGGGTCACTCTGCTCTGCATGACACTTTCTAACTTCTCTCTTAAGAATGCTTGTATTGCTTTATTTCCATGGACAAGTGTCTTATGTATGCTGGTGCCCTCTTGTTTGTATTCTCCTAGGTCCTGCCCTCTGGTATATTTGCAGCTCTCTATATATGCTTTGCTATGGTGGCAGTCTCAGGCTGTGAATTCTGTGAAATTAAGATCTTGGCCTCCCTCTGCCTCTTTTGTCACTGATTTTCGAGTTCAGCAAAACACAGCACTTGACAAATGCCAGTCAAGCTCTTTGCATTTGTCTTTCCTAGGAAT
Organism: Origma solitaria; assembly: GCA_013397895.1. Classification (NCBI taxonomy): domain Eukaryota; kingdom Metazoa; phylum Chordata; class Aves; order Passeriformes; family Acanthizidae; genus Origma; species Origma solitaria. Next base: position 1,894,008 of record VZRL01004623.1, read on the forward strand.
ATAAAGCTACTACACTCTTGTCAGTGAAGACCTTTTTTAGCTTTAGAAGAATTATTACAGATTGGATTGTCTACCTTTGAAAATGTTTAATTTTTACCTTGTCTGTAAATATTACCACTCTTCTTTTTGAGCATGTAATTTCACAGTTGCTACATCATGTGAAGCACCAGCACCACCAAAAAAAAGGTGCATTTTTATGCAGTGTACATGGTGTTTGGCAGTTTCTCACATGTGAACGTACAGATCTGAACTTTGGTTGCAAAGCCTAATACCTTGAAGAAGGGTATTTCAGTGCTTAGAATTGACTGTACAATGTGCTGATGATACAATCTTCTTTTTCTTATCATTCTCAGCTCACTATAACTGAAATTAAAATTTTGAGGTAACTAATTCACCATACTGTAAAAGGAAAGATACATCTTTGCTTTGCTTAGTATCCCTAAAGGCTTAGCAAAAGGAAGCTTTTGATTGTGTGTGTATTTAGGATATTTTGTGAGTAACCTTTCTACTTTTTTTTTTTTTGTTAAGATGCAAAGGTCCAGACAAAAGGGCTTTCCATTCTCAAAAGAGTTTTTCTCCTAAAATTATTTGTTATGACTGATAAATACTTACTCCAGAACCTCCTTGGAAGCCATATTCAGATAACGAGGAGATACCCACTGAATTTCAAACCAGTCTCTAAAGCCATTGTTTCCACAGCAATGAAATCCAATTTGTAACAAATCCACTGTTTTCTTTAAGAAACATCGTCCAGGTATGTCTGTGTCTTTATAGAACTTAATGGCATCCCTCAGTCCCAGATAGAGAGACTCCTCCAGCTCGTTCCTCATGGTATAGCACATGAGAGCACCCACCAGGATGCAAAAGGTAAAACAGAAGGTACAAACAATGTATGGCAGCATTACTAGCTTCCATCGAGAGAACTTGTTTGCATCTGAGCAGTCATAGCAGATTTTGCCACCCAGAAAGTTGATGATACATGCTATGACCCCTACAGAGATCAGCATATTGGGGACAGAGTTAATGTCCCCTTTTGCCATCACTTCATTGCGCTTCTTGATCTCTATCTTCAGAAAGAGGCCAAGACTGAAGAGAATGATCCCACTCACTACAGAAACCCAGTTGAGGATCCATAAGATCTGAGCCAATTTGTCCCTCTTGGTTTTGGTGAATTTTACTTTGAGGACAGCCATAGTCAGATGCGCATTAGGAAAAGAAGCGTAGGTCAAGGGAAGCTCGTAAGCTGATTAGGAGCATGGATCCAAGGCATGCAGATGAAATCTGAAGAAGAGAGAGAGAGATTACTGTCTCTTTGACCAGGTATTTATAGAGGCTACAAAAGAACTTCCTGTACAGCCTCACGCACTCTGAGTCCTGCCAAGGGAGTGCCTCTGTGAAATTTATTGCTTAAATTTTATAACAATGGGAATCATTAAAAAAAAAAAATCTAAGGACCAAATAGGGCAATTAAAAATAAGTGAATATTACAAACACTGACTCTGGAGTCCTATGAATTTTTTCAAGACCAGTTTTCTGTGCAAACCTGATATCTAAGAGTGAACTTGTCTGCTGTCTTTCCCTTCAGAAGATTCCCAGTGTCTTTCCCTTCTGCCTGTTGCCTGTATTTTTTGACAATTACAGGTGTTTTTTTATTCTTGGATTCCTGTATTATGGTCAGGTTTGTGTTCAAAAGTTGAATAAACAAGACAAAGAAACCTAATACAGCCTTCTTTTTTTCTTTCCTTCCTAGAAAACTTGTCTTGTTCCTAATTTGGCAACTCTCATTGGGGTGATTTTATACTATACACCTCTGTGTTATATAATTATACAGTCATTTAATACAATGGTATTTATAAACAGTAAAGTGTAATCCTGTAAGTATGGGGAAATGGAGATGTATAAGCTGCATAATATTTTCTAAGTTAGTGGATGCTGTTACTGAATGAAGCTTGTATCAGCTAAAACAGGATGAAAAACACCTGCAGACAGACAAGTTGGACAGAAGTAGGGCTACACTGGTCAGCTAAAGGATTCCCAGCTGCAATGAAGCTCAACATTGGGTAAGCAGATTGTTGCAAAGCACAGTTTAAAAAGGTAACAGTATCCCAGCGTCTTCATGTGTTTACATTGGAAGGAATCAATTCTATTTGTACAGGCAAGGAATAGGTTGTTTGAGTCATATTAGGATATGGTTAAATATCTTCAGGCATTAAGATTTTAAGGCCTTTGAGACCTAATTAATTAGTATTGCATTTATTTTCTCCTGCACTTACAGAGAAAACTAGTTCTCCTCAAAGCATTTCAACTCTGTATATCTTTTGTACAATACACAAAATAGTGTGCAAAATGCATAATATATTTCCTTACCAGTCTATTTCCAAAGGTGTTGGGGCTCTGAGTTTAAAATCGGGCTCCTAATTTTAGTGCTTGTTAAGGCTGATTTTCAGTTGTGGCTGAATATTGATTGTGAGCATTTTATGATAATCGTATTGATGATAGATGACTTACAGGGGTGTCCATAGAATAGTAATTTATAAAGTTACAACACTTTCTTCACACCATTCTTCTCCAATATCCTTTTAGACCTCATTTGAAGGGATCATGCTCTGCTGGTACAGAATTAAGCCTCCCTACAAATTCAGTTGACAGCCTGCCTGCTAAGCCTGGAGACAGAATCCTTGATTGCTCCATCGGTTAAGCAGTTCATGACTTGACCTTAAATAGTTGTAAATGATGGCTGCTAATAGATTTATTTGCCCCTGACACTCAGGTGTCAGAGCTCACAACAGAAAGAATCTGTTGTGAAATTTCCTGACTCCTGATACACTTCACATTCAATGGCCAGCACATATGAATGCATCACTTACTCTTCATTTTTATGAAACACGTGTACATATTTGAACAATGCCTCTAAATTGTTCAGCACACATTTAGTTACACTGTCACTGAAAACACCCTACTTGCCAGACATATTTTAACATTTGAACAAAAGTTGTAAACAGTTCTACCTCTACTTAAAATTAATCTATTCCAGAGGCGTCCTTGCTTTTGGAAGATGATGTCATATCCTAGCCATAAAGAAATTTGAAGCTGAGTTCCATAAGCAGGGATACATTCAATCTCTTGTAGCTGTTCTGATATAGCTCCATCCCAAATTTTCAGATGCCTGAAGTTAAAAAAAGGTAAAAAATTTCCATGCAAGAAAAATTCTCCTAATACTTCTCCTAGAACATTTCTCTGGAAGTCCTCACGTAGTATTTTCAGTTTCCTTTGTGAGTTTTTAGTATTTTTATAGGATCAGATTTCATGGAACATTGACATTTGTCTAACAGTGCTACCCCCACCACAGTCCTGCAGCAGCATAAGATCTGTGGTTTCATTAGAGTCCTAGTGCCAGAGGAAAGGGATGGAATGACTGGCTGTTGTAGTTCAGTGACCACTTGTTGACTGACCCTGGCTATCACTGATATGCTTAGGACTGATCTTTGGGAGACACTGTGCTTCTCATGAAACCTTGACTGCATTGAGTCTGGGACAGGGGAACAAGCTACCTATTCTGTTCTTTGTTCCTGTCTTCTACATGGATACTTATCTAAAGATTATTTTCACCTATGCTAACAGTTTACTGAATTTACTTCAGATAATAAGACTCTCTTCACATCATAGTGAATTTTGTAAATACACCATAACATTATTCTTTCCCTAAGTGTTTAATGAAGTATTGAATACATTTATTCATGTACAATATATTGCAACACACAGCTGCCACAAACCACACACACAAAGTCACAAACACTCCCAGCACTTCAGTGCTACACCTCTATCAAAATTCTTAGAAACCTTTGCACATGAGCCATTCCAGAGTTATGAATCATATACACACAGACATTTTTCCCCAGCTATGCGGGAGCAAACTGGATTTTATTCTATAAAGGGAGAAATACTTCTTTCAATAAAAGAAGCCAAATAAATGTGGAAATTTCTCCCATAATACCAAAACTGTTCTCAAGCTTTCCTTGTCTAATTCAAACTTATTTAACTTTAAACACAGCTTCCATCACTATACAATTGTCTTCCAAGATCTCATGTAGTTGTTCCTTTGCTATGAAATTCCCCTAACTACATGGAACAAGACATTGCACAGCTATTTATTTGTTTTAAACATTTACTTATTAGACAGAAATTGTTTAAAGAAATTTGCTGATTTTGTCATAAACCACATCTTATCTTACTGATTTTGCTAAAGTCTGCCATTTTAGCTAAACAAACATTCCTATTTGTGACATTTTAAAAGAAATCACTAACCTGCTTCAGAGGACTGAACAGGATCTTGAAACCGGTAACTTGCTGACTACTAGGGAGACAATACCTGAATTAGCCATCCTGAGGGTGACTGAAATACTGATTTTCTGATGTCTCTGTAGTTGCTCTGTCTTCACACTGCCTCACCAAAGGAGATGGAGAAAACCACTTCAACTCTCCTGCCCGTGCTAATCTCTCTTTCATCTCTAATTGTAGCTAAGACATTTATTTCAAGGTTCTTATGCCACCAGATTAAATCCGGCAAAACAGGCCAATTAACTGACTGTGAACTGAGATCTCTCCAACAAAGTGTTTTATAGAAACTTCTACATTTTTACCCTGCTGGAGATTTGGGCTAGTAAGCGACAGAGACTGTTTTTCTGTACCTGCTAATGTCTTCAACAGCTCTTAAATTTGTTTTTAACAATAACTATGCCTCCAAATGAGAGAAGAATAATGAAACTTTGTGTTTTGTGGGAAGGGAAAATCTGTCTTAGGCAACTATCATTTATATCCGCTATTATGTACCTTACCCATCATTCCATATTTTGTTGCTTTGGATGGAATTTTCTGTTCTCTGGGTGTTGAATATGACTGTCCAAGAAAAGAATTCAAGCAACCAAGAGCAATTGGATCATCCTGTATGACTCATGGTAGGTTCTGGTAAAGGAAGCTTTCCTGGTTCAAGAACAATGTAGTAGAAACCTCTGTCCTAGCCTCTTATCTAGCTCCATTCCAAGCCAGAAGCAAAAGCAAAAGTGTCATGTCCTCTGGTATTTCTGAGCCCAGCATGTACCAATTTGTGGGATGGATGTGGCTGGTTTGAACTGGCAACAGTAGCGGCAACAAGCTGAGTCTGCAGCAATGCTTGGTCAAATTAGAGGTGATGTCAGTGCTAGAACTGAATCCTTAAGAAGGACCAGCCTGACCTATAGGGTCCATATCTGTAACACCTTGGCACAGCAGAGAGAGTTCAGTGGGCACATGACTGACTGGCAGAGACCCTGCACCAAGCATTGTAAATGTGTATAAATATTCTCAGAAGCATAAACTGTCCTCTCCCAGCTCATGATGAGAAATAAACCAGTACCCTGATTAAGACCATGACCTCTGTAATCTGGCATGACACCACTCTATCTTGCCTGTGTCCTAACTATTCAGAGCATATGTGATATGTCTGGGACTTGTAGGACCTACTGCATGTGGACCGCACAAATGCTTGCATATGATTAAATACACCCCATCTGTATTGAATTAATCCTATGCACAAGTCATTCATGCTTTGGACTTGCAGTACTCATGCAGACCACAGGGAATATGTTAGATCTGTTCAAATGTGTCCCTTTGTGTACACATCAACTCTCTGGAAGCATATTCAACAGGTATAATGTATTCCTTGGGTACAACACAAGTACCAAATGTACACATTTTGAGCTATTGTTCTGGCTGGGATGTGATATATCAGAAATCCTGAACTAATGGCTGAAGTCCTTTTCTATGTTTAAACAAAGTTCACTCGTGAAAACTCTCCACAACTGCAGCACTCCAAACGTGTTATCCCTGAGTATTAGAAAGTGTTACTGCCTCAGTTACCTAGTAGCAGAAAAATGCGCCTTCCCTGTGGCTGCTTTGCAGCACAAACCTCGTACTTGCATGCATGAAAGCAAGCAAGCAGGAGATGGCAGTGCTGCTGTATGTAGGCTTTTTCTACAGTACAGAGCAAGAAGCTTTTTCAAAAATTTGTGTTAGATTAGAGGTCATTCACATAGCTAATGGAAGCTCAAGAATGCCTCATTGTAAGAAATTACTTAAATCCAATCTTTATGCAATTAGAGGTTAATGCTACCTGCATTTTTTGTTCCATCTCATATTTGGAAATGGCTTCGGCTGCAAATGTAATATCAGAAGTGGAATTATTCAGAAATGAGTTCTGGGTTATGGCAATCTATAATTAACCCTGATGCACTTTCTTGCAGACTTTCTGGGAAGCCTGGACATCAAGACCGTGGAGTAGCATTTTGTAACTTGCAGGAGTGGTTGTACATGGGGGATTACTTCAATCACCCAGTGGAATAGAAAGAGATCACACACTTTCCTGCTAACAGTGGAGATTGCTGTGCTATGGCTTTGCATCCAAAAGAGGTAAATTTAACAGATGTTTGCCCAATTACTTACCTATTTAGTACCATTCATATATAAGTCCCCAGGCAAGGACAGATGTGTTATGAATCCGTGTCAATTAAATAACTGGTTGGGCTGATGCTTGCTGCAAAGTTTAATTTTACATCTAGTTTCCAAAAATGAATGTGTTTTTAAAATATTTGGATGGCTTTTAATTTCACCTTGTATTTAATGTAAATGACAACCAATGAAGCGAGCTTTTTGGAGTACTGGACTAAAACTGGTGGCACTTGGTGAGTCTGATGGAAACAAGTACTTTACAACCTTTCCTGAACATGTCAGTGCTTCTAATCTGGAGCAAGTCCATATTCAGGAAGAGATTCTCACTGATATGTGATAATGGGGAGAGTGCATGAACAATCATCTGGTTTTTTTTGGCTTTTGTAAAATTGTGAACCGCATGGTAGATACTGAGAGACTTAAGTTATTAAGCAAATAGAAGCAAAGGAATCTTTGAAGAACATTAATTTCTCAATTATATTTTTGAACTTTTAGGAAGGAAATATAGTGGTATTTAGATGATTATGGTTCTTTTAGCAGATAAAGATACCAAAGTTAAGTCACAACATCTGAAATGCTTATGGACTTGCAGAATTGGCAGAGGGAATGTTAAAACTCAAAAGCAAGAAGTAATGGTAATAGGCATTAATTTAAAAGGACCCAGTTTATACATTAAAATGACACAAAGCCTATTAAAAACTAAGTCAGTTTTATTTTTTTATAACTATAGCTCGACACGGTACTAGAGTTGTACCAGAAGGCCTGCTGTACTATGTTCCATTAAAAATGCAGAATATTAAAACTGTAGCTCATCTAATTGCCTGAAGAACACCACAGATTAAACTCAGAAAAATAAGTACTACATTTTTCAGATGTGTAAAGGTTATAACAACATGGATACTGAAATCAGTCTCAGGCAAAAAGGAAATTATAGCAGACCTGCATGAACCGTACTGCACATATATATCTTGTTATTCGGGGTCCTGTATAATGCAGAAAACTCCATGGCATTACCTGTCAAGCTGGCTCTGTTTTCAATCCACAGGAGCTGTACTGTCCACAATCTCTGAGTCATCCACTCATGACTCACCGTGAGTCACTACAAAGGGAAAACTAAGGCACAGAATAGTGTCTTCACCTTAAAATCAGACCAGAAGTCTATAGTACGGCTGGAAGTGAACATGTATTTTAAATTGGTTGATAACCTAAAACTTCCATCTTGGCTGTAACTTCCTTCTGAAGACTAGAATCCATTTTTACAACCTCAGTCGTAATTAGATCATGGCAGCAATCTTGCTTTTCACTTTTGTACCTTATTCACTATGGATCTTACCCTCACAAGCCAGCTATCAGGAAGCTTTTTGCAGAATGGAATTATACACATATTATGAGGCCTACCAACAGAATTTTCTTTACATAATGAGGTAAAATTTTTCTTTTTAAATTCCATATGTCATAGCATCAATACTTTTGTGCACTTTATTACCAACTGACCCTTTTTTCCATAGCAAAGTAGTCAGACATACCCTGTCACATTTCTCTTAGAAAGACTTCCTAAACTAATTGCTAACTAGTCTCAGCTTACTATAAACCTGATGTTGATGCTATTTTTCACTCTCCAGACATCATTTGAAGTGAACAGTATTATTCAGGACATCTTGTAGGGAATTTGAGATTCTTTTAGAAAGACAGTTACCGAGGAAAAAAAAAAGACTCATGGGAGTTTCTGAAGCTGTCAAATAGAAAAAACCTAGAACCCAGACACAGTGCACTTAGAGCTCTTCCAAGATCCCTCTGCCCTTTGAGTGGTGACTTCATGCTTATTGACACTGTGTCGAGAAATCACGATTTGTGAGAAAAGACTGAAGAAGCTCAGGTGCCTTAGTGTAGACAAGACTGATGGTGAGAGGTGAAAATAGCATTCAAGTAATTTTACAGGTAGTTGCACAGAGGAAAGGAATAAATTCCTTTCGTGATAGGATGCGAAGAGAATAATGGATGAAATTATTATTTTAGTGAGAATAGCAAAACAGCCCATAAAAACCCCTTTATTTCCATCAACAAAAAAACGTTTAGAAGAGGTTGACAAACACTGGCCAGCAGTATTGTAGGGACCGTTGGTCCTTCCCTGGAAAAAGCGCTGAACTAAGCCTCAAGGTCTGCAGTTTTTTATCTGCTATTAACTAGATACATGTTTAAACATCTACAAAACTTGGTAAGAGCTTTCTCATCTTTGGCCGGTACTTCCTTTTTTCCTCGACTTTTGCCAGAAATGTGAGTTTATCAAATGTGTTTCCCTTTCTCTCTTCAGTGAGAGCATTGTTTCCACTTCCATTTATATATTAATTTTAGTTACAATTTCAAAAAATTTTTCAGTTCTGGGAGTTGGTGGATGTTAACTTACTGACTAACCAAACCCATGAATTTTTCATCTCTATTAAGACTGGGCATCCTGCTATCTATATCCTCTTTTTATTTTTTTTCTTTCTTTTTCTATCTTCTTTTTTCTGACATTTGGCTCTCCAAAAATTTTTCTGGAGCTTTGTCTTCTACTTCTGTAGTCAACTAAGCAGAAACATTATTCAGAACTTCTGACTCATACAGAAATAAATAAATAACTCCAAGACCCCAATGTCCAGGCAAGGAAGTTCCAATGGAAGTGTTTGAAATCAGTGAGTCTGGACTTTGCAGTATGAGTCACCGACTCCCATACATGTTTATTTGAAGAAAATAACAGCAGAGTTCAGAAGTTTAATCATGTCACCCTTCTCCATCAACAGACATATGCATATGTTTCTGTATAGGTGCAGGTTTAAATTTTTAAAGATTCCTTGAAGAAAAATTAGATCATTCCTTTCAGACAAAAACTACTGAAGAAAATTCTCACATCTCCCTTACCACAGAAAAAAGATTTCTAGGAAAGGAAGCTTATTTTTCCTATGAAGCCTAAGGAGGCAGACGTTGGAAGCACTAGAAAGTTGTGTTCCATCTGTAGACATTCCTGGAAATTCTGATCTATTTCTTCAAACAAAAAAAATTAGAAGTTTATGTGTGGATATTTTATCTTTCTCTGGTTTTTTTTTTTGGTTGGTTTTTTTTTAAATTGAAAAATAATAAAAGCTAGAGCTGTGTCTAGAAATAGTTTGTTGTCACTTTGGTCTTTACAGGCTTGTTTCTATTTTTTTTAAATTCAGACCAGTTCTATTTTATTGCCTCATTACATGATTTAATACTTACTATATTTAATCTTAATAAATGATGCATAATATTTATAACTATAAAATATAAAATATAAAATATAAGAATATCTTTACTTGACTGGGGATTATTTTTCATACAGTCAAACTTGTTAGGAAATTGTATTCATTGCCATGCACGTACCAACACAACTAAATTTTTTTGTTCACATCTTTCCATAGCAACTATGTGGTTATAATAAAGTTTGGTCAGGTAAGCCTTTAGAATTTGGAGCAATTTCCGGCAGCAGTCCTCCTGCTCTCTAACTTCAGAGTTTTGGTGTGCAGTACTTTTCTTTTTGCAGTCTACAGTCAAGTGAAAGATTCAGGCTTGAATTAAGACAACACACTCTGTTGTGTTTTAACCCCAGGTAGAAACTAAACCCCAGCAGCTGCTTGCTCACACCCCCACCCCTGCCCTCGTGAGGAAAAAAGTGGATAGAAAAGGCAAGCCTCATGGGCTGAGATAAGAACAATTTAATAATTGAAACAAAATATAAAAGATTATAATAATTAAACACTACTATTACTACTAATTGTAATGAAAAGGAGAGAGAAATAAAACCCAAGAGAAACAAGTGATGCACAATAAAATTGTTCACCATCCACTGACTGATGCCCAGCCTCTCCCCCAGCAGCAATTGGCATCTCATGGCCAACTCCTTCCCCATTAATATACTGGGCATGATGTTCTGTGGTATGAAATATCCCTTTGGACAGTTTGGGTCTGCTGTCCCTGACCATGTTCCCCTCCATTCTTGTGCACCTCCTCACTAGCGAGGCACAGGAAGCTGAAATGTCCTTGATTTAGAGTAAGAACAACTCAGAACCAACTAAAACATCAGCCTGTTGTCAACATTATTCTCATACTAAATCCAGCACATTTACTATAAACAAAATTAACTCTATCCCATCTGAAACCAGGACAGCTTGCTTTACAGACTTATTTTGCACTACCTGAGATGATGTATTTGCACCAACTTAAAAATCTTCAGAACAAATGCAGAGGTGCCCATCTGCTCTGGTTTACAGCTGCAACAATAGACATATTTTTACGTTGAGGTAACCAACTAAAACTAACAATGTAAAAGCTGAACAAAGGACATAGGAAAGTGTTTGACTCAGGATAAGTTTTTCCAAGGCAAATCAATACAATGCATCTATGCTTAACTATGTGTACTAAAAAAAAAAAAAATCTAGAGTAGCTATATTTCATATTTACATAGAGATTTTAATGTGCTGGTGGTTTTTTGGGGTTGGTTGTTTGGGTTTTTTTTTGGTGTGTGGCAAATATATTCTGCCAGTTTGCACTGACAGAGGAAACGGTGGTATCTGTTATACTTACCATCATCTCTGAATCTAAAATAGTAGAACAGAAAGCCTTGAAGAACCTCTTGGTGTATTTCTGGAGCTGTGACTTAAAAAAGATTAGATCTTTTCTGTAAGGACTTCCTTCACATGAGTGGAGACAGATTTTCCTTTTGAAAAGACTCAGTTTTAGTTTATTTTTTTCCCTGCTTGACTTTTATTTGAACCATTCTGGTTTTGTCTGTTTATGAATAGCACGTGGTAATTTGGAAACTTACAGATCACTGTAGTTTAACTGATGATAAAGGAAAGGCTATTTGGTCTTTAAAGCTTACAGTGTGCTAAGAAGACATGTACACTTGGTGTGATTCCCATGACAATGTGCATGTCAATTGTAGATAATGAATTAACTTGTGAAGTTCCAAAGTGATGAGAGAAACAATGTCCCTTGGATCTGCAATGATGAACAGGTAAACAGACAAACCAGATAAACAAGTTTGTTAAGGCCTTTTCATTCTCTTTAATTGAATCAGAAAATTCTCCTGAAGAATTGTACACCTCAGGCAACATGTTAATTATTTGGGGAACAATAAAGCACTCTTCACAAACGGATTCATAGTCATGAGCTCCTCATTACATCCAGCACACAGCAAGTTTTGTTGGCAAAACTGATTACTTAAAATAAGAGGTAGTTAGGGTATTTATCTACCCTCAGTTATAATCTGGGAGGAAAAATACTGCCTACTTTAGAGTGAATGTGAAAAAAATTATATGTTTGGTGCATAAGAAGTGCTGCTTATCCTAGAATAACTGCCAACTTTGCAATGCCTTTAAGACAGATTTGAAAGAATATGTAGTTCCAGTAGAATATTTTTAATCTGAGAAATTGTAAGTGCCTTTTAAAGGTAAGCAAAACCCATAACTCCTTTTTGCAACCCAGGAAAAGATGTACTATTGTGGGGAAAAAAAGCAACTGTCTGTACTTATTGCCATCAACACTGGTCCATTTCCATTCACAAAATGAATATTTCTTCACCGTATCAGCTTTCTTATTAATTGCTTTGATTGTTAGGACACATAAAACACATATGCATTCACTACATGTAGAGAAATATATGTTTATCACCAGTGTTTATTCACACCACTATGACTGGTGGCCCACTGCTCGAGGCAGTTCGCTTTGTGAAAGAAGAAGCATCTTCCTGAAGGTGACACTGAGCAACTCGCAACTGTTTGGGTTCACTGTACGCTTGGTTCACAGCTCCCACTTCTGGGTAAGGCACTTGTAAACTATCAGCGCTAAAATCTTCCTTTTCATAAAGTAGCACTAGGAGATACTGTTTCCTAACCTTACTCTTTAACTAGGATCTCCTTGTGATGAATGAAGAAAGGGCTTAAATTATTCACACTATCTTCTTATCTGGCTGGCAGTAGGGAAATAAAGGCATCTCTTTTCTTTTCTTTTCCTTAAGGAAACTTTACACGAGGGAAACATTACGGTGTGTATACTCACTCCATACAAGCTGCTGTGAGCACAGCAAATCTGTCCTTCCTCCTTCCCACAGAACAGGCCTCTCCTAGCTGCTGGTGTGCCAGATGGATCGGCCTCTGGGCTGACACTAGGGCCTACAAACGCGTCCCGTGGGATGTTGTGCGATGTTGGCACGATGGCACCCACCGAGGAGGAGGCTGGAGAGCCCTGCCTGCAGTAAGGAGTCACCTGTGAGAGCGGGAAGCCTTCCCTTCGCAGGCCGTACTCACCTAGGCACGGGACACATCCACCGTTTCCTACTGGCACTGTGCGGAGCCCAGGGATGACAGCCCTGCTGTGCCCCCGCAGGGGACAGAGGTCCCCGAGGCGGAGCGCGGTCCCCCGCCTCCCCCGCCCCGGGCTCTCCTCCCTCAGCCCTCTCGCCCCCGCCGCGGCCGGGCAGCGGCCTGTGCCCATCAGGCCCCGGGCAGCCCGCCCAGGTGCGGCCAGCGCGGCCGAGCCCCGGCTGCTGACGCGGAAGCGGCACCGCAGCGAGGACGCAGCTTCCCCTCGGGGGCGGCCCTGCGGCGGGGAGCGCCCTGAGCCAGCACTGGCCGCCCGCACGGGCGCTGCCCCTGGGAAGCTCGTCGGGAACGGGAACTCCAGCACCCATCCCG